>JAGWEN010000255.1:0-63723 GCA_018703685.1 Orius laevigatus
ACAAAGTTTGGGCTGTTAGGTTTTTTGTGAGGAGATAGGTTAATGGACTAGTCTATTTTTGGTTATGGGGTGATGTATGTGGTTAGAAATGGAGGTTATGTCGGTTCGAGGAATATATCGAGATCTCGGGCGCTGCAGAGAGGAGTGTCGACCGCGTAGGTGTTGTTGAAGAGCGAAAAGTTGACTTGGTATGTCCCTTTTTGACGGTTGAATGATACAGGAGGCTGGAAACGATGTCCCCAAAGTATTTCGGATGCGACATACGAGGTTCTGGCTTGAGTAGTCTGCCCTGTGCTTTCCGTAGTACCTTCTAGAACGACGATAATTTCGAAACGTTCGTTTATCATATCTGCAGCGCTGATGTCATATAAAGGACTCGAGCTGTCAATCTCGTGTACGATGGTCATCGGCCAAATGAGGAATATGTCCGATTCGTAGTTGTCTGCTTTGACTTTCAAATCGTACAGGCAAGGAGAAAGGACTTCACCTTCTTTCGTCGTATAGGGCTTAACGAGCTGAGCCCTTATAGAAGAGCCGATCAAATGCGATTTTTCCCTCATATCTCCAACACGAACATTATGCACAAAACGCCATCCCTCATACAAACGACAGCATTTCGGCTAAACATCAACGTCTGCGTCCTTTGCTTAGGTCGTGCCATTTTCGCGAAAACGATTCCAACCATAAACGCCTAGAAAAGCCATTAAAATCCAATTTTTTATACAATAAAAACATACCTGGATAAAGACACCGGTGATACTTTGAAGGCACATGACGAAAATCGCTTCCGGGCATTGTTCAGTCGTTGATCTGGAGCCATAGCCGATCGTATGCTGGGTTTCAATACTGAATAGAAAGCAGGAGGCGAAGCTATTGATGTTCACGACGCACGGCGACCAGTCGGAACCTTCTTTCAAGTTCTCGGGATTCAAATCGCCGTGGGTGTACGCGATGAGCCACCAAATGAGCGCGAAAACGAGCCACGAAAGCGTAAAACTTAATGCGAACACTAAAAGTGTCCATCTCCATTTTACGTCCACCAACGTCGTGAAAATATCCTTTAAAAAAATACATAAAATAAAAAAATTGGTCATTTAAAAGGAAAAAAAAAACCATCCCTTTCTGTTGAAAAATTGTCAAAATGTACTAATTTACCTCTCAAAAACTGCTTTAATTCGTTCTTTTAAGGCAAATGAGATTGACGATCTCTCAAAAACTGTTTTGATTCGCCCTTTTCCAGACAATGAGGATGGATTAGCTCTCAAAATATCCCTTCTCCTGTTAATGAGGTTAGAACACCTCTCAAAAAACCGCTTTAATTGCCTTTTTTAAGTAAATGAGATTATCTCTCAAAAACTGGTTTAATTTGCTCTTTTAATTCGAAACGAGTTTGATGATCTCTTAAAAACGGCTTTAATTTGCTCTTTTAAGGCGAATGAGATTGCTTATCTCTCAAAAACTGCTTTAATTAGTCATTTTTAAGAAAATTAAATTAAGATTATCTCTCAAAAACTGGTTTAATTTCCTCTTTAAATTCGAAACGAGTTTGAAGATCTCTCAAAAACTGCTTTAATTTGCTCTTTTAAGGCGAATGAGATTGATAAACTCTCAAAAACATCCTTTTGATCTTTTAAGGCAAATTAGATTTATTATCTCTCAAAAACTGCTGTAATTTGCCTTTTTTAAGAAAATTAAATTTAGATAATCTCTCAAAAACTGGTTTAATTTCCTCTTTTAATTCGAAACGAGTTTGATGATCTATCAAAAACTGCTTTAATTTGCCTTTTTTAAGAAAACGAAATGAGATTATCTATCAAAAACAGCCTTAATTTGTTCTTTTAAGCCTAATGAGATTGATAATCTCTCAAAAACTGCTTTATTTTGTCCTTTTAATAAGGCTAATGAAATTTTCTCATAACAACTGCTTCAATTTGTCCTCTCAAGGCAAGATTTTTTTTTAAATAAAAGAACTCCTTTGATGTGTCTTTTTTCCTGATAAGGTCTGGAGATTACCTATCAAAAACTGCTTAATTATGTATCTCATTCGTCGATGTATTTTTTTTTTTTCTGTCGAACAAAAAAAAAACTCCTCAACTTTTGCTTATATTATATATATATATTATTATTCATTTTTATTTTTATTTTTTTTTGCTTTTAAAATTTGCTTTTAGCAAAGCACCTTTTCCGATCAGAACATCACCTCTCAAAAACCGATATTTTTAACCATCCCTAACCATTTTTTTTTATTACAGAAAATACACAAAATCTGTACCTGAAGGTATTTTCGACGTCTTTTCGAAATGTGGATTTTGGTAACGTTACATTCTCCATTTTTCAAGACCGCTCTCCTCTTCAGCCTCCTCGCCGAGCTTCTACTTCTAGATCTAAAATCATTGAATGCATTAAAAACCCTTCTAACAAAATAAAATCTGGTTTTCGACTTATGCAACTTGGAAGGGTAAAAATACGCCATTTTATTGTCAAAACCCCCTTCCAGCTGCATACATATTTCATCATCGATTTACATGATAAAGATTATTTTAAAAAACTGAATTTTCTGTGCTTCTGAGAGACTAAAATCACTAGGAAAAAAAATTCCTCAAATAAGTGCTAATCAATTCTAATTAGTAATTACAAAAACAAAAAAGACGACCTTAAAAATCCCGGTCATTTAAAAATAGACTGAAATGCAAATTTTGCTGTTGGGGAAAAAAATGTTTTTGTGTCAATTGTTTCTACAACGGAATTGCGTTTTTAATGAAGATAATTAGAATTTTCCGACCTAGGCACACCTTATTCAAAGTAGAGGCGGATTAAGTTGTGCAACACGTGTGAGACACGTGCAGTCTAAAAATGAAATGTCCTTCAAATATGACTAGTCCAGTCAATCTAAGCCTGGGGGTAAAAAAAAAGGTATTTTGTTTATCTGCGAAAATTTGTAGGGGTCCCCTGATTAACCACAAAAAAAAGTCCCCTATCGAAACCCGTAGGGAAAAGTGTCTAGAGCGTTTTTAAGGTGATTTTTTTCTTTTTTCTGCAATATCTCGTAAACCGTTAGTCGTAGGTGAAAAAGTTTTTTGTACAAAATTAAAGATCATTGAATTTGCTATAATTTTGAGCTAATTTGATTTTTTCGTAGGACCAAACGTTTCTGAGCTACGAGGTCGCAAAAAACCAGGAGTTTTCTATTTTGACCTCTAACGGACAGAAGACGTCATTTAATCAAGAAAGTGTACTTAATAAAAGTTGTAGAGAATTTAATTACCTTTCAAAAACGACTCTCAAAAAGCAATTAACGATCAAAAGGCAGGGGTGGGGGTAAATTTCAAAACAAATTTCATTCAAAAATTGAAATTTCAAAAAATTTTATAAAAACAAAATTAAAGCCAATAAAATTTGCTGCAAATTTGATTTAATAAGATTTTTTGTAAGACCAACCGTTCCTGAGCTACGAGGCGACAAAAAGTCAGATTTTAGAAAAGTCGGAAAAAATCAATGAAGGGGATATCCTATCAAAAATGTGTACTAAGTAAACGTTGTAGAGAATTCAATTTCCATTTAAAATCAACTATTGAGAAGCAAATTTTTTTAAAGTTTTGAAATTTACATCCACCCCTGCCTATTGATCGTTAATTGCTTTTTGTGAGTCGTTTTTTAAAGGTAATTAAATTCTCTACAACTTTTATTAAGTACAATTTTTTGAATAAATGACGTCTTCTGTCCTTTAGAGGTCAAAATAAAAAAACCCGGTTTTTTGCGACCTCGTAGCTCAGAAACGCTTGGTCCTACGAAAAAATCATATTTGCTCAAAATTATAGAAAATTCAATTATCTTTAATTTTGTACAAAATATTATTTCGCCTACGACAAACGGTTTTCGAGATATTGCAAAAAAAAAAAAAAAAAGGAAAAAAATCACCTTAAAAACGCTCTGGACGCTTTTCCACGCCTTGTTTTTTAACCTGCTACTAGATCTGGATGATCTCGACGTTCTGGATGTGCTTCTTTCAAGTTTCGGACGTTCGAAATCGAATTCTGACTTGAGACTCGGAGAAAGGCTTTCGACTTCGCCGAAAAGTCCATTTTCGACCGCCGAATAAATTTCGTTCATCTCATCCGAACTTTTTCGCCTTTTTTTCCCTTCGAGTGGGATAATCGCTCAAACTGGATGAAAATGAGCGTTTCCTTCAAGTGGCTCTGCCTCCCATTATCTGATAATGAAAACAATTTACAAATCCCCCACCTTTTTCGAAAGCTTTTATCTTTTGTCAAGCGTTTTTCGAAAGTTAAAAAAAAATTTTATGTTTACGAGGTTTTTTTGGGTTTATTTATTTATTTTTATTAAAAAATGACGAGTTATGGTCCTAAGATGTAAAAAAAAAGTTTGGTTATTTATCTTAATGATAAGATAAGAAACCGAGATCAGTAACTTTCAGTTCCAAAAGAGATATTTTAACGTAAACTAATATTTTAAAAAAAATTGCTAGTCGAAGTTCAAAATTACTAGTTTTTCCCGTAACCAACCACGTGTTTCCAGGAAAAGCAAGTATTTCCAGAAAAACCGATCTTTTCTTTTTTTGAAACCACGACGTATTTCCCGAAAATCCACGTATTTCCAAGAAATCCACCTGTTTCCTGGAAATCCACATATTTCCTGGGAATCCACCTATTTCCTGGGAATCCACCTATTTCCTCGAAATCCACCTACTTCCTGGAAATCCATTTATTTCCTCGAAATCCACCTATTTCCTCACCTGAAAATCCACCTATTTCCTGAAAAATCACGTATTTCCAGGAAAGCCACGTACCTATTTCCAGGAAAATCACGTACTTTAAGTAAGTACCTCTTACTTCCAGGAAAATCACGTATTTCTTGGAAAACCACGTATTTCCTGGAAAACCTCGTATTTCCTGGAAAACCTCGTATTTCCTGGAAAACCTCGTATTTCCTGGAAAACCTCGTATTTCCTGGAAAACCACGTACCTATTTCCAGGAAAATCACGTACTTCAAGGAATACCTCTAACTTCCAGGAAACACACTTATTTCCTAGAAAACCCCACATTTAATGGCAACTACGTAAGTTTTTCGATGAAAACCAAGTATTTTTTAAATAAACCACGTATTTCCAGGAAAACCAAGTTCTATTTCCAAGTATTTCCAGACAACAAACTTATTCTACACCGACTATCTTTTTTAGGAGGATTTGCGTTTCCAGAAAAATAGAAAAATCACGTATTTCTCAGATATCACTTTTTTGACCAAAGCTCCAATGAGGTCCAAATTGTTTGCTTCACCTCAATTCATGTTTATAACTCAAAAAATCTTCAGTTCAAATAACAATACGTAATAACGACATGTCCAAAGACTTTCTTTAAGTTTACGACCGCTTTCCGAAAGTGAAAAGATCCTCTCCTAGGATTTAAAGACTACCTGCCAATTCAAAGTCATTCATTCAACGATTTTTTGTCCATTTCCATCCTCAGGTCGTACCTGCTCCTTTAAAGAAACGGATCCAAAGGTGAAAAACACGAAAGAAAATAATTCGTAACCGTTTAATATTCGTGAGGACTCCTATTTCTGATACGAATCAGACAGGAAGTCCCAACAGTAACTCGATATTTTTTGTTCTTACGGTGTGCAATAATCTGCTTTAATCTCCTACGTCCAAGGTCAAACAACGAAGGACATTTTAGGTGATTTAACGTCTCCAAAACGTTTGAAAAATGACAGAAAAAAGGCGAACTTAACTGAAAAAACGCGTGTCCGATAAAAAAATTGACCGGACGTCATCATTTTTCGGCAACGCGACCTCAGCCCTTTCAAACTCCGGAAATTCGCTTCAAAATGATGTTTAGCCACTAAAAATGAGAATTAATTTTAAATTGAAAAGAAAGAAAGATAATTCTTTCTGTCCTGTACTTTAGTTTGGATAGCCCATAGCCCGGAAATCCCCAAACTACGAAAACTAAGCTTAGCAAATTGTTGAGTTTTAGATTTTTGACGAAAAATGGCTCTTAAAACTTTGATTTTGAGGTTTTAGGACGAAAAAAGGCTCTTAAAACTTTGATTTTGAGGTTTTTGACGTAAAAAGGCTCTTAAAACCCTGATTTTGAGGTTTTTTACGAAAAATTGGCTCTTAAAACAATGATTTTGAGGTTTTTGGACGAAAATTAGGCTTTACAAAATGATAGGTATAGAGGTTTTTGACGAAGTTTTGGCTCTTGAAACCTTGATTTTGAGATTTTTGACGAAAAATGTCCCTTAAAACTTTTATCTTGAGGTTTTTGGACGAAAATTAGGCTTTAAAAATGTTGATATTGAGGTTTTTGACGAAAAAAGGCTCTTATAACTTTGATTTTGAGGTTTTTGGACGAAAATTATGAAAAATAAATGTTGATTTTGAGGTTTTTGACCAAATTTTGGCTCCTAAAATGTCGACTTTAAGGTTTTTTATGAAAAATACCCTTAAAATATGTTCAGAAAGAAGAGAAAAACTTAATTTTTAGGGGATATTTGAGAAAAAGAAAAAAACCATAACCGAAACCCGTGAGGATTGGCGTCTAGAGCGTTTTTAATTTGATTTTTTTCTTTTTTTCTGCAATATCTCGAAAACCGTAGGTCGTAGGCGAAATAATTTTTAGTACAAAATTAAACATAATTAAATTTCCTACAATTTTGAGCTAATATAATTTTTTGTAGGACCAAACGTATCTGAGCTACGAGGTGGAAAAAAACGGGGTTTTCTATTTTGACCTCTAAAGGAAGGAAGACGTCATCTAATCAAAAAAGTTTACTTAATAAAAGTTGTAGAGAATTCAATTTCCTTTTGAAGCTTACACCAGCTTCCACTTGGACTCTAAATCTAGTTCAAACAAAACAATCGGCATCGAAAAAGCACTAAAAAAATTAAGGATGTGAACGTTTGTCTGACCTGGTTGTAAATCGAAGGTAAATATTGCGGTACCACAGACAACAAAAAGCCGACACTTTGAACAATTTTCATTTATTTGGTTTCCCAAAATTAGAAACGACATAATACATTTAGCACTATTTATGAGGTTTTTTGGGACTTTTAGACGTTCGGCGACGATTTCTAGCCATTTATCTATGAGAGTATGACCTTCCAGCTTTTCTAGCCCTTTTCTGAGACTTTGAGCTCTTGCAGAATACTGTGCTACGTTTGTGACCTGATTTAAAGACCTAGTAGCTTGAATCTGAGCCATTTTTTGGGAGTTAGAGCCTTTTAACTTGATTTTTTGCCTTCCTAGCTTGATTTAGAGCACATTTCTGGGAGTTAATGACCTTCTAGTTTAATGCTGAGAACTTTTCTGGGAGGTAGAGACCTTTTATTTTGATTTTTAGACCTTTTAGCTTGATTTAAAGCCCATCTAGCTTGATTTAGAGCCCTTTTCTGGGAGCTATAGACCTTTTAGTTTAATTCTGAGAACTTTTCCTGAGAGTTGGAGACCTTTTGGCTTGATGTATAGCCCTTCTAGCTTGATTTCTAGCCCTTATAGCTTGATTTAGAGACCTTTTCTGGGATTTAGAGACCTTTTGGCTGATATATAGCCCTTCTAGCTTGCTTTCGAGCCCTAATATCGTGATTTCGAGCCCTTTTCTAGGAGTCAAAGACCTTCTAGTTTAATTTTGAGAACTTTTCTGGGAGGCAGAAACCTTTTATTTAGATTTTTAGACCTTTTAGCTTGATTTCTGGCCCTTCTAGCTTGATTTTCTTTTCTGGGAGTTGGAGACCTTTTGGCTTGATGTATAGCTCTTCTAGCTTGATTTCGAGCCCTTTTAGCTTGATTTAGAGACCTTTTCTGGGATTCAGAGACCTTTTGGCTGATATATAGCCCTTCTAGCTTGATTTCTAGCCCTTATAGCTTGATTTAGAAACCTTTTCTGGGATTTAGAGACCTTTTGGCTGATATATAGCTCTTCTAGCTTGATTTCTAGCCCTTATAGCTTGATTTAGAAACCTTTTCTGGGATTTAGAGACCTTTTGGCTGATATATAGCCCTTCTAGCTTGCTTTCGAGCCCTAATATCGTGATTTCGAGCCCTTTTCTAGGAGTTAAAGACCTTCTAGTTTAATTTTGAGAACTTTTCTGGGAGGCTGAAACCTTTTATTTAGATTTTTAGACCTTTTAGCTTGATTTCTAGCCCTTCTAGCTTGATTTTCTTTTCTGGGAGTTGGTGACCTTTTGGCTGATATATAGCCCTTCTAGCTTGCTTTCGAGCCCTAATATCGTGATTTTGAGCCCTTTTCTAGGAGTTAGAGACCTTTTATTTTGATTTGTTCTCCCTTTAAGCTTGATTTAGAGCCCTTTTCTGGAATTAAGTGACCTTCTGGCCGATGTATAGCCCTTATAGCTTGATTTAGAGACCTTTACTGGGATTTAGAGACCTTTTATTTTGATTTTTTGCCCTTTTAGCTTGATTTAGGGCCCTTTTCTGGGATTTAGAGACCTTTTATTTTGATTTTTTTCCCTATAAGCTTGATTTAGAGCCCTTTTCTGGGAGTAGGAGACCTTTTATTTCGATTTTTTGCCCTTTTAGCTTGATTCAGAGCCCTTTTCTAGGAGTTTGAGACCTTTTCTAGCTTGTTTTGCCCTTTTATCCTAGTTTTGGACCCCCTATCTTCATTTCTAGGCCTTTTTCTTGGAAAATACGATGTTTTGGCTTGATTTAGGGCAGACTTACTTGAAATATGAGTTGCTGTTGGAGTTGATGGTGTTTTCCTCGATGGGCACTATCCGAATTTGGTGCGTCGTCGATTTCGGGCTTTCGATGTCGGTGTCGGTGTCGTCGAAATATCGGAAGTCGCCTGGGTTCGACTGCTTCCCTCAGAATCCTCACGGCTCGAGCTCCCTCGAAGTCATCACGTGAGCGAAAAAGAAAACGAAGAGAGCCCCTCTCGCTCAGAGTGCCGGCACCGTTCTGCCACTTCGATGTTCCCTCCCCGCCGTTTTTTGCGCCCGTCTTTCATCCTCTCCTTCTCCTTTTCACGGTCACTTTTGTCACATTTTTTTTCCACACTATAATCTAAACTATACTATCACATTATACATCTTTGGAATAAAAAACAAAATTCCGTTAATCTATATACAAACTCCTTATATCGAAGAGATCTGATAACCTGAAAAAGAAAAAAAATGTAATTAATTTAAGCACTGGTCTGGAGCTTGGGCCGACACTTCCTCAAATATACACAAAGAAAGCAAAAACTTCAACCACTTTCCCCCACACTCGCCATAACCGATATAAAATGTAAAGTACGACATCAGAAGTGGATGAAAATGCTCGAGGCGTTTTTTCTATGAACACGAACCTAAGGCGTTGAGGGCATAGTAGACGTACGATAAAGTCAACGCTAAAGAGAGTCTTCTCTCGCTTTAGCTAAGGTCCAGGTTTATAAGTCACAGAGGGCTCTTTCTCAGTCTATTAGAGGTGCTATGAAAGATGACTACGTCTACAATGGTTACTTGTCTTGTCTAATACTCAAAAGGTCAATAAAGTCACTGATAAACAGGGTAGGTCTTTCACCGTTCTACTAAGTAGGTCCGGAATTCCATCGCTACAAAGGGGCTCTTTCATGGTCGATTAATGGTTCAGAAAGTGCGGCTAGCCGTCTAATGGTTCCTCTGGTTTATAAAAAGGTCAAAGTTCACGTCTAACGAAGGCTTTTTCGTCTATCTAAAATGGCAAGGTGTAAAATTTGGGCGGTGATTGTCAGTCAAAAAGTCTGCTGTAACTTGAAGCGATTCTTGGAGATTCTTTGAAGCCGATCATGTCCGAAGAACATGAATTTACTTTAAATGAAGAGAGGGGACAATTCGTACATCCTGCGTCCCAAAACGCTTCCTTATTCGTCTCAATAACAAGCTGTTATTACGCTTCAGTCTCGGCTATACCTTTTTTAAAAACTTTTATTCTGTTAATCAGTGCCCCTGAAAGACAGGAAGCTTTATAACAAAAGGCAAATCTAGTTTCATTTGGGACATTATTAGGAAAATGTAGATCGGCGTAACAGCAGAAAAAATGGTCGAATTGCAACTTTTTTCTTTCTTCTAAAGTTTGTATAATTTTATTACCGAATTGTCATATTCGTGATTCGGGCCCTGGGATGCTGTCTGTTGGGTGAATGACGACTTGTTGAAGGGACTCGTTTTTCTCGAGTCCGTTTGATGCCGTCGGCACATCTGTTGTGAGGCTCAGTTGGAATCCATCTAGAAAAACGCTTAGTGGTTATATGGGCCATAACTTGGCATATGGGATATGGCATAAGGCACATGGGTAATGGCATATGGCACATGGGATATGGCATAAGGAACATGGGTAATGGCATATGGCACATGGGTAATGGCATATGGCACATGGGTAATGGCATATGGCACATGGGTAATAGCATATGGCACATGGGTAATAGTATATGGCACATGGGATATGGCATAAGGAACATGGGTAATGGCATATGGCACATGGGATATGGCATATGGCACATGGCACATGGGATATGGTATATGGCACATGAGACATGGCATATGGCCTATGGATTATGGCATACCACAAGGTCTATGGATTATGGCATACCATAAGGCCTATGGATTATGGCATGCCATAAGGCCTATGGATTATGGCATAATATGGCACATGGATTACGGCACAATATGGCACATGGATTATGGCATAGAATGGCACCTGAATTATTGCATAAACTGCCACATGAATTATGGCATAAAATGGCACATGAATTATGGCATAAAATGGCACATGAATTATGGCATAAAATGCCGCATGAATTATGGCATAAAATGCCGCATGAATTATGGCATAAAATGGCGCATGAATTATGGCATAAAATGGCGCATGAATTATGGCATAAAATGGCGCATGAATTATGGCATAAAATGCCGCATGAATGTATGGCATAAAATGTCGCCATGAATTCATGGCATAAAATGCGCATGAATTATGGCATAAAATGCCGCATGAATTATGGCATAAAATGGCGCATGATTATGCATAAATGGCGCCATGAATTATGGCATAAAATGGCGCATGAATTATGGCATAAAATGGCGCATGAATTATGGCATAAAATGCCGCATGAATTATGGCATAAAATGCCGCATGAATTATGGCATAAAATGGCACATGAATTATGGCATAAAATGGCACATGAATTATGGCATAAAATGGCACATGAATTATGGCATAAAATGACAAATGAATTATGGCATAAAATGACAAATGAATTATGGCACCTGACGCGCATATGGCACGAGTATTATGTAATGCCATAACGCGGCATAACAGCTCACGTGGCACATGGATGATTGAAAGTGGAAGATTTTATGGCATATGACGTGCATATTGCATATGGGTCATGCTGCTGGGGCCCTCACAAGACATAACAATCCTGGCACAAAATATAATAAATTTGCCATGTGGCATATGGGGCATTGCGTTACCCGAGTTGTTGTTGACGGAGGTGAGCTGTTCCAACGCCTGGGCGCTACAAAGCGGCGTGTCGACTTCGTAGGTGTTGTTGAAAAGTCCGTAGTCGACGACGTGACCTCCGGTCTCTTTTCGAAATGTCACCATATTCTCGAAACGATGGCCCCAGAGTATTTCATTGGGTAAGTAAGAGGATCGCGCTTGTGTCGTCATGCCCGTCGACTCGACGACTCCTAAGGAAAATAGAATATTTTTCGACCACATTAAGACGTACCTTCGAGTATGACGACGATTTCGAATCGAAGTCGTAGCATTTCGCTGGCGGAAAGCGTGTAAAGTGGGCTTTCGGGGGTTATCTGGTGGACAATCGTCGTCGGCCAGATGAAGAATATTTTGTCCTCTTCACCATCAATGCCGATTCTCAGCTCGTGCTGGTAAAATGGTAAACATTCACCTTCTTTCGTTACCTAAGAATGAGATTTGAAGTTTGCCGTGGCAGAATAGACAACCTACCTTTTGGGGTGATCAACTGTGCCCTAACGTGGGCTTCAAGTATATGACTCTTCCTCATATCTCCAACCGCTGAACATCAAGCAGAGTTGTCCGTCGCGTTGATTAATGACCGCATTCCGGCTAAAAAGTAGCGTACTGAGTCCTCTTTTTGGGTCTCGAAGTTTCGCGAAGACTATCCCGACCATGAAAGCTTGGATCATTACTCCGACCAAACTTTGGAGACACATGACGAATATCGCTTCCGGGCATTCGTCCGTCGTATGTTTAGCCCCGTATCCTACAAAGAGGTACAAGCCACCACTTTTTAGTCCGGTCAAAGTAATCCAGGGGATGGAAAAAAAAATAAGGTATTTTGTTTATCCACAAAAAAGTCCAAAAACCCGTGCGCTTTGGACGCTAGAGCGTTTTTAATGAGATTTTTTTCGTTTTTTTCCTAATATCTCGAAAACCGTAGGTCGTAGGCGAAAAAGTGTTTTGTACAAAATTAAAGATAATTCAATTTCATATAATTTTGAGCTGATACGATTTTTTGTAGGACCAAACGTATCGGAGCTACGAGGTTGCAAAAAACCATGGTTTTCTATTTTGACCTCTGAAGGACAGAAGACGTCATTCAATCAAATAATTTACTTAATAAAAATTTACCCCCACCCCTACCTGTTGATTTTTAATTGATTCTCGATAGTTGATTTTTAATGGAAATTGAATTCTCTACAACGTTTACTTAGTACCCTTTTTTGATTAGAGAACGCCTTCCTTGCTTTTTTCCCACTTCTCTAAAATCTTACTTTTTTATAGCAAAAACTCGAAAATCCCGCTTTTTTGTCACCTCGTAGCTCAGAAACCTTTGGTCCTACAAAAAATCTTAGTAAATCAAATCTGTAGAAAATTTTATAAGCATTAATTTTGTTTTTTTATAAATTTTTTTGAAATTTCAATTTTTGAATGAAATTTTTTTTGAATTTTTTTTAAATTTACCCCCACCCCTGCCTATTTATCGTTAATTGCTTTTTGAGAGTTGTTTTCAAAAGTTAATTAAATTCTCTACAACTTTTATTGAGTCTACTTTTTTGATTAGATGACGTTTTCTGTCCTTTAGAGGTCAAAATAAAAAACCCCGGTTTTTTGCGACCTCGTAACTCAGAAACGTTTGGTCCTACGAAAAAATCATATTTGCTCAAAATTATAGAAAATTTAAAAATCTTTAATTTTGTATTAAACATTATTTCGCAAACTATTTACGGTTTTCGAGATATTGCAGAAAAAACGAAAAAAATCACCTTAAAAACGCTCCTGACGCTAAAGCGAACGGGTTTTTGGACTTTTTTTTGGTTAATCATGGGACCAACCCCTCACATTTCCGTAGAGAAAGAAAATACCTTATTTTTTTCTTTTATTTGGCCTTTTCGGGCTTAGTTTGACTGGACTATTTTGGTCACCTTACCAATAGTATGCTGAGTTTCCACGCTGAACAAAAAGCATCCGCTGAACGTTTTGACATCCTGCACGCAAGGTGTCCACGTCGAATTCGTATAGTTCTTAGGATCGAGGTCACCATGAGTGAACAAAACAAGCCACCAGACAGCCGCAAAGCCAAGCCAGCTTAAAACGAAATTCAACGCGAAAACGAGAAGGGTCCACCTCCACTGTGCGTCCACCAATGTCGTAAATATATCCTAGCGAAGCCATCGTAAAAAGAACAAACTTTGTCTTTTCTTACCTGTAAGTACCTCCGACGTCTTTTGGCGACGTTTTCTTGGACGACGCTACAGTCACCGTGTTTGTTGACGACTCTCCGTCTCACTCTTCTTGAACTAAACCTCGTCTGCCGGTACCTATAAACGATTTTCTATTAATAGAAGCCCCTTCAATTTTTCGTCTAGGCAAACCTTCACTACCGCCTTGTATTGCTCATTTTAAATAACCCGTCGAGCTCTAACGACCCATCGAAACAAACAAAAAAGATGACAAATCCTTTCTAATTTGTTACGCTAAGAAAAATTTTTCGCCTAACAAAAACAAGTGCCAAAAGTTTATTTAAAAAAGGGGGACGAAATCGTCTATTTTACGGTTTCTTTGGTCCGAGATGAAATCGTTTCTTCGAAAATTTGACGTAAAACGACGGCTTTTTCAAGAAACGCGTCGGATTTTAATGAAATATCGTCTATCCGACGTTTCGTCCGTGTATTTCCAGGAAGGAAACGGTCTAATTTTGTCCTGAGACGCATGTTTCAAAGTGTTATTTTGTCGAATATCTCGGAAAATTTAGACGGAATAAACTTGACAGTAATTTTCTGCAACGACACTCGATGGTATGCCGTAAGCAATGCAATTTTTTTTTTTTTTTTTTTTTTGGCAAATATCCCCAAAAATTCGTCAAAAACCTCAAAATCAACATTTCAAAAGCCTAATTTTGGTCAAACAACCTCAAAATCAACATTTAAAAAGCCAAATTTTCGTCAAAAACCTCGAAATCAACATTTTTTAAAGCCAAATTTTCGTCCAAAAACCTCGAATCAACATTTATGAAGCCAAATTTTCGTCCAAAAACCTCAAAATCAACATTTTTAATGCTTAATTTTGGTCAAAAAAAACCTTGAAATCAACATTTATGAAGCCTAGTTTTCGTCCAAAACTCAAAATCAACATTTAAAAAGCTTAATTTTGGTCAAAAACCCACGAAATCAACAAGCCAAATTTTCGTCAAAAACCTCAAAATCAACATATTTAAAGCCTAATTTTCATCAAAAAAAAAAAAACCTCAAAATCAACATTTATGAAGCCTAATTTTCGTACAAAAACCTTAAAATCAACATTTAAAATGCCAAACTTTCGTCAAAAACCTCAAAATCAACATTCTTAAAACCTAAATTCAGTCACACACACACAAAAAAAAAAAACTCAAAATCAACATTTATGATGCCTAATTTTAGTCAAAAAACCTCAAAATCAACATGTAAAAAGCTTAATTTTGGTCAAAAACCCTCGAAATCAACATTTATGATGCCTAATTTTCGTCAAAAAAAACCTCAAAATCAACTTTAAATTGACAATTTTTCGTCAAAAACCTCGAAATCAACATTTATAATTGCCTAATTTTCGTCAAAAAAAAACCCCTCAAAATCAACTTTAAATTGACAATTTTTCGTCAAAAACCTCCAAATCAAGGTTGTAAGACCAATTTTTGTCAAAAAATCACTTCTTTTGTCAAAATCAATATTTAAAAAGCCGTATTTTGGTCAAAAAACCTCGAAATCAACATTTATGATGCCTAATTTTCGTCCAAAAACCTCAAAATCAACAAATTAAAAAGCCTAATTTTGGTCAAAAAACCTCGAAATCAACATTTATGATGCCTAATTTTCGTCCAAAAACCTCAAAATCAACATTCATTAAGCCAAATTTTCGTCAAAAACCTCGAAATCAACATTTATGAAGCCTTTACATTGAAAATGTTTATGAATTCTTCACGGTCGGATCGTACAATAATTTTACTGTTCTGGAAAGCATTTCGTTCTATTTTGAATAATAATTCTAATAATTCGGATCGAATCGATTTAATAGCATAAATGATTAGGAATTTAATTATTTTCGAAATTGCATTCCAAATGAAAAAGCGGAAATCAGGGTTAATGTCAATGACGAGTTCTTTTGGCAAAAATCTTTTTAGTGACATGAAAAATCTGGTTTTGTGTATTTTAGTGGGGGGCTTGTAAATGTCATTTTTTCTTAAAAGCGTCTCGCAATAAATTTTACAGCTTACGATTCATCACTTTATTTTTGAAGTAATTTATTCTTTTTTAAACTAAAAGAAAAACAACACTAAACGCTCGTGTTTGAAATTATTTAATTTCTTTATATTTGTTGACTTTTTGCCCAGGGAATGAAGTAAATCTTGCGTCAAAGTAGCAGACATGTTTTTAAAAAACCGCTTCTAAGCGGTCCTCGGGCTATTAGTCCAGTCAAATTAAACCCAAAACGGCCAAATAAAGGGGGAAAAAAAGGTATTTTGTTTATCCACGGAAATGTGTAGGGGTTGGTCACCTGATTAACCACGAAAAAGTCCAAAAGTTTTTAATGCGATTGTTTTCGTTTTTTTTCCAAATATCTCAAAAACCGTAGGTCGTAGGCGGAAAAATATTTAGTACAAAATTAAAGATAATTAAATTTGCTATAATTTTGAGCAGATACGATTTTTTGTAGGATCAAAATTATCGGAGCTACGAGGAGTAAATCAAATTTGTAGCAAATCTTAGTAAATCAAATTTGTAGAAAATTTTATAAACTTTGATTTTGTTTTTATTCATTTTTTTGAAATTTCAATTTTTTAATGATTTTTTTTTAATTTACCCCCACCCCCGACTTTTGACCGTTAATTTTTTTTAGGGTTGGATCTTAAAGGTAATTAAATTCTCTACGACTTTTATTAAGTACACTTTTTTGATTAAATGACGTCTTCTGTCCTTTAGAGGTCAAAATAGAAACCCTGGTTTTTTTGCGATCTCGTAGCTCAGAAACGTTTGGTCCTACAAAAAATTGTATTAGCTCAAAATTATAGAAAATTTAATTATCTTTAATTTCGTACTAAATAGTTTTCCGCCTACGACCTACGGTTTTCGAGATATTAGGAAAAAAACGAAAAAAATCACATTAAAAACGCTCTAGCGTCCAAAACGCACGGATTTTTAGACTTTTTTGTGGTTAATCAGGGGAAGCCTACACATTTCCGTGGATAAACAAAATACCTTATTTTTTTCCACCCCCAGGCTTAGTTTGACACATATGATACATTCCCGTCACGATTTCCAATCATCTGAAATCTTCAGGTTTTAAGAAAATCACGCTTTGTGCCCTAAAGTAGCAGAACAGCAGGTTTTTGACCCTTAAAAAGTCTGATATTCTGTTGAAAAATTCAAGACTGTATAGGGGACGTTTTCTATATAGGCGAACGTGTTGGAGCTTTATCAAATTGGCACCAATCTTAGCACTAATAGTGTCTGAACACTATTTATAATAAGTGCGAGCGAGATGGAAATCAAAACGAGGTTTGAGAGACGCTTGAGGGTTAGTAAACAGCGTCTGAGGCGTACTTGGAACATTTTTTTCAAACTGATTTGGTACAATGTAGTTCCTGTAGTTCTCCCTCATATCCTAGGGGGGTGAGGCATTGGGACTGCTGCATTGCCATCCTAGGGGGGTGAGGCATTGGGACTGCTGCATTGCCATCTCCAGACTCTAAACAGGATTGGCCTCAGACTACCCCAATCTTCACATCTAATGGTTGATTAAGCAGGCCTAATATCATGCACCTACTTTAAAGGTGGCTAGAAAACTGTCATATACACCTAAAACATGGCGTGTTCCCTTATATTTTGATATCGAATTTACTATATGGACGATGACCTTTATTAAAGACGAAATAAAATTACCTAATAAAAAAGCCCATTTCTTTTGTAGTCCAATACCCACCATAGGGGACTCTAAAAAAAAAAAAAAAGGAAGAAATTGAGGTTTCATTTTTATAAATTATTATCGGGCTTATCGTTGAATAGGGTTTTGTCAGAGTTGATAAAAAAACAGAATCAAGGCCTGCAGAAAGCAAAAAAAAAGTGACGAAAAAGAAGATAATTTTTAAAAAACCAACGTTAAGGTTGTGCTTGTTGGATTTAGGGGGGGGTGTAATTATACGGAAGAGGTGATTGGTGGTAATGGTTTCTATGGAGTTTGGGCTGGGGGAGAGATGGTTGGGGGCAGGGTTGCCAGATTGGGCCTTTTATAAAAGTAGCCCAATTTGCGATAAATCGCCTAAACTGGCAACACTATCAAAAGGCCAACTTTGCCAGATAACTGGGTTGCCAGATTGGTCGCCATAAAAGTAGCCCAATTTGGGATAATCCGCCCAAACTGGCAGCACTGTCAAAAGCCCAACTTTGTAAGATTACAGGGATGCCAGAGTGATCATTATAAAAGTAGCCCAATTTGTGATAAATCGCCCAAATCGGCAACACTGGTTGGGGGTGATGGAGGATTGGGGTATTGAGTTGTTTTTTGGGGATAGTTAGTTAGGGGGTAATAGAGGGGCTGGGGGATACTGGAGGAATCATGGATTGATTGCGATTATTGTGGGTTTTGTGTGGGGGGGGGGGGATCGCAGGGTAATAGAGAGAGATTGGGGGAGATGTATTGAGGTTGGGGAGGGGGAGGTAGTCCGAGTAAAAGCATAGAAAATAGGAAAAAATCAAACCTTAAAAATTACCATGGATTTTTCTTAGTCCACATTTCGTCCCAAAAATGAAATTACATGATTGGAGAATCAAAATTTTCATAAGTACAAAAAAAAAATGAAATTTCTCACTATGAAGAGAGAACACTTCCGATAATTACCATAAGAACATAAACAACAAGAGAGTTTCCATTAAAAAATACACAAAAAACGTGTTTCGAGAGGCTAAAAAACTGCAGACTCAAATCTTTTCCACTAACTATTGTTCGCCGATATATTTTTATTTTGTTTTGGCATCGGGTTTTGACTAGGGAGCTTCTTTCTCTTCTATTTCGCAGTGGGGGGAGAAAAGGGACGAACCTCCCCCACTTGAAACAATAGAGATCCCCAACTAGCCAAGAATCAAAAAGTGTCAGTTCGCTGATTACGAATCTGCATTTTGCTAACAAAAATTATGCCCTGAACCGCGTCAAAATCGCAAAAAAGTCAAAATTTTAGCATTTTTTGCGGTTTTTTGATTATATCTCAAAAACTATGCGTTTCAGCCACTTGACCACTTAGTACAAATTAAAGCTAATAAGATAACCTTTAATTTTGTACTAATTGGTGAAGTCGCTGAAACGCATAGTTTCGAAGATATAGGCTAAATAAAAACAAACAATTTGTGATTTTGACAAATTGCGGGCAGAACTTCTGTCAGAAAACCTCGGATTCGTAATCAGCGACCTAAAAAAAACGAAATAAAATGGAGATTACGACTTGTTATATTTTAGATTTCAAACACAAAAGACT
Organism: Orius laevigatus; assembly: GCA_018703685.1. Classification (NCBI taxonomy): domain Eukaryota; kingdom Metazoa; phylum Arthropoda; class Insecta; order Hemiptera; family Anthocoridae; genus Orius; species Orius laevigatus. The sequence goes on from JAGWEN010000255.1 coordinate 18,989, forward strand.
AGAAGAGGACCGAAATTCTATTTATATTTTATAAAAGAGCATATGACGTCATCGATGCATAAGGCACTCGAAAACCCTTTCGGGATATCAAATCAAAGTTGCATTTTGGAAACGAAATTGATCGAAAAAATTACGCTCTCGAAACAAGTTATGCAAAATAAACGATTTTTTCTTGACATGGGTGGTCAAAATGGCGATTTTAATTGAAGACCGAGTCGATAAATTTAAAATAAAAAAATTTTTTGATTTTATTATTCACGGTCGTTTGTGAGACGAAAAAAGGCGGACTATTTCGACGGGGCGTTTATGAGACTATCAAAAGGTCATCTTCTTACAGAAGTGTGTAAACTATAAACCCCCAGTTATATGCGATTATTTCGAGAAATCTGGACCAATGACGAAACAAGGGTGACAATAAGGAAAGAAAATGGATTTAAAAAAAGAAAATCCGTGGGTTTATGAACACCCTTCGTTTAAATGAGTCAAGGCGAAGAATCGTGATTCATGGACCAGATATAAAATAAATCAATAGATATGATTTCACAAAAATTAACTTCCTCAAGCCCCATTCATATACATATCCTAATCCGTGCTCCAAAAGGTGCTCTAAAAGTACTGTCTAGACCATCTAGGTGCTGTTAAAGTACTGTAGGTGCTGTAAAAGTACTGTAGGGGCTGTAAAAGTACTGTAGCTGCTGTAAAAGTACTGTAGGTGCTGTAAAAGTACTGAAGGGGCTGTAAAAGTACTGTAGCTGCTGTAAAAGTACTGTAGGTGCTGTAAAAGTACTGTTAGGCCACCTCCAGTCCCCACCCCTAAACACCTCTTATACCCCAAACCACTAGAGCCCTCCACCCATAGCCACACCACAGTTTCCACGAGTTGATGAACCTTTCTCTATATGAGAGAAGCAAAGTGGCCACTCAACAAAATAAACAATCAAAACGTTTCCTCCTCTTCCATTTTACTTCTCAAAACGTCCGAGAAAAGAAATAAACATAAGATTAGGATCTATTTACGACCAAAGGCCAACATTTCTCGTAAGAAAGACAGAAGAAAAAAGTTTTCCTCATTTTAAAATTCAACGACAGGTTTTTTTGTTTTTTTTGTCTGTTTGTTTTTTCTTCTTCAATAGCCTCAAACCACTTTTCATTACTTCTCTTATCGCCAGGGTTTTTTTCCCCAGGGGGGTGAGACAAGGGGACTCCTGAAGCACAAACGTGGAAAAGGGTATAATCATTTTTAAAAACCAGTAAACTCATGGGGGCTACAATAGAATTAAAAAAGAAATTCTTAATATTTTGAAAAAAGGGCTTAAATAAAAAATGGGTTTTACGGTTCATAAGGCCGTGGACCTATTTGGAGAGGCGCCAAATTGTGACGTCAGCCATGATCTATCTGATTCATTTTCCAAGGGTTTTTTTTTGACACTTATTTATTTTTCCGCCTTGCACCTGCACGCCTTTGATTTAAAAACGTTGAACTTCCCGTTCTCCCCACAATATTAACAATTGGTTATTCTTGAATCGTCCAAAAAGTTGAAATTTCTTCAATTCGCTATGAATGCTCCATTATGGTTATAAATAGGAGGTTTTGATAAGCCAAAAGTTTGAAGAGAGGACGTCATCGTATTCCTTGATTTATCGAGCACATTATCCTAAGCGTGTTAATTAATTTGGATTTTAATGGAGGGAAGAACGTTGAAAGGAATAGAGGAAAAGAGCCAGTCTGGAACTATCCCAGACTAAATTCTCGTTGTCCTCAAATATTGAAACGTCTATACTATTCATAGCCAAAGTGAAGAATTCTCCTCGTTCATGCATTTTAATCAATTATCTTGTTGTCTGTACCAGTTTTTCTTTCTGTTTTAAATCCCACGAATAAAAAAAAGGTAGAAAAACGCGGAAATGTATGGAATCTTGTAGGTAGCAACCGGTTTTAATCGTTATTTTTTTAAAATTTTTATACTTTTTGCCTCCGGATAAGAAGTAGTAGATTCAAAATAATGTCTTGAGGCAGTGGATGGTGCTACAGAGCACCTAAGTGTTTTGGAAAGTGGTATACAACACCTAGGTGCGGTATATGGTGATATAAAACAACTAGGTGCGGTATATGGTGATATACATCACCTAGGTGCGGTATATATGGTGCTGTAGAGCACCTAGGTGGGGTAGATGGTGCTATAGAGCACCTAGGTGCGGTATATGGAGCCGAACAGCACCTAGGTGGGGTAAATGGTACTACTCATTAGATGTTGTGGATTGTGCTATACAGCCCCTAGATCCGTTATATGGTGCTATAAAGCACCTAGGTGGGGTAGATGGTGTAATACTGCACCTAGGTGTTGTGGATGGTGCTTTACAGAACCTAGGTGCAGAATATGAATGCACCAAGTGCTGTATATGATGCTATATACATAATATATGGTGCTATACAGCACCTAGGTGAGGTAACGGTTACAACAAAGCACCCAGTTAGAGATGTTCTACCTGAACAATGATGAGGTTTTGTGGTTTCCGAGCTTTCCGACGTATCCGAGGAGTCCGTTGGTCTCAGTGGGCGTCGTCGGAGCTTCTTCGTCGGGGGTGACCGCCAGTTTGACAGCGACAGCCGTCGTCGGCGTCATCGTCGAGCTTATCAGTTGCTCCCATTGTGTGCTCATCCTCAAAATTTCTAAAAAATTTTTTCTCCCTTTTTTTTCGCCCTCTTTCTAATTGAGTTTACCTTCTGTCACTCAACATTTGACATTAAAAACCCTCAAAGTTTTGGCACGCGCTCAAAATATTTATTTTAAGTTGGCCAAACTTGTTATTTTTGATATCTTTCATAATTTCTCATTACGTATTTTGACATTTTAAGTTGAAAATTTGAAAGCGACCACTTTCTTTTAAGTTCACTTAACGGTTGGCAACACGAGACTGGGATGATCGGGTCCACGCTGACTCCCGATCCCCCACCGGGCTCCGTTTTTTTTTTCTTCCCTCTCGGGGTGAGTCATTCCCTCACCTTTGTCAGATTATTCTATAAATTTAAATAATATTCACTTTTAAAAAACCAGTTTGGGCGACTTTCAGTTTCGACAGCTTCATTCCCCTCTAAACCTTCTACAGATTTCCCTTCATTGTTTTTCCAGTACACGAAATCAATCGAAATCCTTCAGTGATGCCATTTTAAAATCCAGAAATCTCATGAATTCTACGTCATTTCTATCAGTCCTGCCAACTTCTAATATGGGTTTTCTTCATTTTCACCGCACTTATAACCAGTTCTAACAAATTAAAAAATGGTGTATTGTTTCCCGCCTTGCCATCTTAAATTGTACTTTATTTCCCAAAAAGAGGATAAAAAAATAATTTTCGTTTTAATTTCTGCCTCAATTATCACTCTTGCCAACTTAAATACTGCCCCCATTGCATAAACAATTTTTGATTCATATGGTATGGAGGTAGATAACTCATTTTCAGCCTAATATTGTCAGTGTTGCCAACTTAAAGAATGCTAACACCGTGTGTTTTGTCTATGTTTCTAGTCACACTTTTGAGTCGTTTCCCGCTTAAATTTCCAGTCTCAACAACTTAAAACGTCAATTTTAGTGGGTAATTTACAGAAATAAGACTTATTTTTCGCCTAGTATTATCAGTCATGGCAACATACTTTGAAGGGAAAAAAAGGGAAATTTAAACGAAAAAAGTCTTGAAATATCAAGACGTCGCATTCCAAATTGGCAACACTGGTTTGGGCCTAGTGGCGAGAAATAAGCTTGAAGAGTTGCCGGATGATTATTTAGATTTTTAACGACAAATAACTACAATCATTTTCATTAATAATTAAAATATAGAAGAGGGAAATTTTTAATTTTTACGAAAAGGCAACACTGCATTCATAACCTGAGTCCGGAAGGTTTCAAACTGACGAAGCTCGAAAATTAAAAATCATCCCAACCCGGTCATTTATTTTGACTTTTCTATACGTTTTCTCATCTTAAATATGGTATTTTAATTACATTTTATTGAATTTTTTGATTATTTTTTTATTATTGAAATGATAAATACCGAATTTCTGTGTGATAATGTTGTAATTTTAGGCTCGAAGGTATGACTCTAGGACGACGATATTCTCTCCTGAAGGTTCGTAACGATCTCTTTTGTTTAATAGATTGTAAATGATTATTTCCAGGTCGTTTGTACCAAGTGGAGTATGCGATGGAAGCGATCAGCCATGCGGGGACCTGTTTGGGCATTTTGGCCAACGACGGTATCATTCTGGTCGCCGAGAAAAGAAACCCAAACAAACTCCTCGATGAAAATGTCTATTCTGAGAAGATCTATAAGCTCAACGAGTAATCAATTCATTTTTTCCATTACCCTCTTGACTTGTTTCGCACCATTTTGATCATTGAAGACTCAAATACGAATACAGTTGCTTGTATTAGTTGCCTGTATTCGTATCTCAAATACGAATAAAGTTGCTTGTATTCGTAGCTCAAATACGAATACCATTGCTTGTATTCATAGCTCAAATACGAATGCAGTTGCTTGTATTCGTAGCTCAAATACGAATACAGTTGCTTGTATTCGTAGCTCAAATACGAATGCAGTTGCTTGTATTCGTAGCTCAAATATGAATCCAGTTGCTTGTATCCGTAGCTCAAATACGAATACAGTTGCTTGTATGCGTAGCTCAAGTATGAATACAGTTGCTTGTATGCGTAGCTCAAATACGAATACAGTTGCGTGAATCCATACTTCAAAATATGAATACAGTCGCATACATCTTACTTCAATTATGAATACGGTTACATAAATTCTTACTTCAATTACAAGTACAGCGCAGTCTTACCTCCGATACGAATACAGTCGCAGGCATTCTTACTTCAAATATGAATACGGTCATGGTTATACATCTATTATGAATACAGTATCACGCTGTTGTTCTTGTAATAGTGACACAGTCGAGCACATTTGTATTTCTAATACGAATACGTTTGATGTATTAGTGTTCTTCTAATACCATTACAGTCACACACATTCCTACTTCTAATACGAATACAGTCGATGTTATTTTAATACGAATACAGTCAATGTATTTGTATTATTTTTATTCTAATATGAATACAGTCGATGTGTTAGTTCCCTGCCAATACGAATACAGTTGGTGTGTTAGTGTCCTATTTTTTATTCTATATACGAATACAGTCACACTGTATACGAATTTATTCTATACACAAATTGTTATTCTAATACGAATACAGTAAGCATATTAGTGTTCATATCAGTCGTGTATTTATATTAGTGTTTTTCTAATACGAATAAATTCGCTGTGTTAATGTTCTTCTAATATGAATACAGTCGATGTGCTAGTGTTCTTCCAATACGAATACAGTCGATGTGCTAGTGTTCTTCCAATACGAATACAGCCAATGTATTTGTATTATTGTTATTCTAATATGAATACAGTCGATGTATTAGTGCCCTTCTAATACGAATACAGCCGATGTGTTAGTGTCCTTATAATACGAATACAGTCGATGTATTTGTATTATTGTCCTTCTAATACGAATACAGTCGATGTTATTTTAATACGAATACAGTCAATGTATTATTGTCCTTCTAATATGAATACAGTCGATGTGTTAGTGTTATTCTAATACGAATACAGTAAATGTATTTGTATTATTGTTATTCTAATATGAATACAATCGATGTGCTAGTGTTCTTCTAATACCAATACAGTCAATGTATTTGTATTATTGTTATTCTAATATGAATACAGTCGATGTATTAGTTCCCTTCTAATACGAATACAGTCAATGTGTTAGTGTCCTTATAATACAAATACTGTCGATGTATTTGTATTAGTGTTCTTCTTCTACAAATGCAGTCACGCTCATCCCTACCTCAAATACGAATACAGTCACAGGCATTTACACTTCAAATATGAATACAGTTGTGTTTCCCTTCTAATACGAATACATTCTCTGATTTTTGTCAATTTTTTTTAGAAATATGATATGCAGTTTGGCAGGAATAACGGCGGATGCTAATGTCTTGACTAATGAGCTGAGGTTGATATCTCAAAGATATTTGATCCAATATGGAGAATCGATTCCGTGCGAGCAGTTGGTTTCTTGGTTGTGCGATATCAAACAGGCTTATACACAATATGGCGGGAAAAGGCCTTTTGGTGTCTCAGTCCTTTATATGGGATGGGATAAACATTACGGTTATCAGCTCTATCAGTCGGATCCGAGCGGAAACTATTCCGGATGGAAAGCGACTTGTATCGGCCACAACAGCGCGGTAAGTTCGCTTCAAATAGTCAATTCTCATCTTCGCTATTCCAGGCTGCGGTTTCGAGTTTGAAATCGGACTACAAAGAAGGCGAAATGTTCGTCGAAAACGCTCTCGCTCTCGGCATCAAAGTTCTGAGCAAGACGCTCGATACGGCGAAATTGACCGTCGACCGCGTCGAAGTCGCTACTCTTCAGCGTATCAACGGGAAATGCGTTACGAATATTTTGCCCGTCCAAGAAGTTCAAAAGCTCATCGACGACTTTGAAAAGTCTGAAGCCGAAGCTGCCGCTTTACGAAAAGAAAAAGCTCCTAAGCCATAATTTATAACAATTTCATTCTTTTATATATTTTTTTCACATTTTACGTGATTCATTAAAGTTATTTACATAATTTCAAGCTTTTGTTATATATATGGCGTCTCTATGGTGTTTCACTTCCAATATTACCATTTTAGGTTATGGGCTACTTTACACTGCCCTGTGTTGACGATTTTACTCAAATGAGTTGATCTACACTCCAGTGTTGCCATTTTGAACTCTACAGTGTTGCCAAGTTGGTCGTTTCATTAAAATTTTTCTTCTTAAACTGTCCAGTGTTGCCAATTTGGGTGATGAGGATATCTACACTCGCCCAGTGTTGCCAGATTTTACTTGTTTTGGGGTAATTTATGAGGTCCAGTGTTGCCAATTTGGCTACTTAAGAATACTCACTGTTGCCAGGTTGGATCTGGACGATTTCACCAAAATTGGGATATTTTAGATAGTACAGTGTTGCCATTTTGGGTGATAGGCTGATTTAACACAACCCAGTGTTGCCAGGTTGAACAATTTTACCAAAATAGGGTAATTTTACAAAGTACAGTGTTGCCATGGGTGATAGGCTACTTTAACTTTCCGCCAATGTTGCCAGGTGGGAAGATTTCACCAAAATAGGGGAATTTTACATAGTACAGTGTTGCCATTTTGGGTGATAGGCTACTTTAACATTCCCCCAGTGTTGCCAGGTGAGAAGATTTCACCAAAATTGGGCAATTTTACATAGTACAGTGTTGCCATTTTGGGTGATGGGATACTTTTCAATGCCCCAGTGTTGCCAATTTGGATGGCGGGCAACTTAACACAACCCAGTGTTGCCAGGTTGCACGATTTTACCAAAATAGGGTAATTTAACAAAGTACAGTGTTCCCATTTTGGGTGATGGGATACTTTTCACTGTCCCAGTGTTGCCAAACGATTTTATCAAAATAGGGCTATTTTACATAGTACAGTGTTGCCAGGTTGGATTATTTAACCCAAATCAGGCTACTTCAACCTTTCCAGTGTTGTCAGATAGGGCGATTTAGCAAATTGGGCTGCTTTACTGATTTCGGCCGCAAATAGGGTGGTTTCCCAAGAATTAAAAGATCATAAGAGGCAAATAATTTTATTTTAATGTTTTGATGGCAAAGATCCAGATATAGAATAGTTTTTATAATATTTTTTTTTAAATAATAACCAGGGAACCATAGGATATTATAATAAATTGAAAAAGACATTTCAAAAGCGTGGAGACCCATTTTCACAAATCATATTTTAGACGACAAAAAAATCGAAAAATTTTAGACAAAGAAACTCTGAAAGCATTTTGTGTGTCAGCAGCGATGCATTTAATTCTCAGAATTTTTTCAAAGTGACAATTTTTTGAAGTCTACCTAAAGTTTTGTTTTTTAAAATTAAATGCAACAAAGCTAACATCGAATAATTTTTTTCATTTAAAATCTAGCGTTAAATTTCGCGCCCAAATACAACAAAAAAGAAAATAATACCAAAAGCAATAAGAGTATAATAATAAATTGTTTTGTATTCAGTCGGCCACCTTCGCTTGAATGTCTTTTCTTTCCACATCAGGCTATAAGTCTGAAATAAATTAATTTAAAAAATAAAATTTATAGCGAAAAACGAAAATATTTACTATCTAGAGTCTGTCTGAGCGAAAATCCCGGAGGCGGATTTCCAGGGAATAGATCACAGTGTTGTGCTGAAGTAACTATAGCTGGATCCAATGATGGCCAATCCCAGGCTATATTCGACAAAAAAACCGTTAATCGGCCATTTTTGGATTTCGATATTTAAGTATACCTGGAGTAGATGTTTGATGTGTGGGAGGAAAAGCTATACCAGGATGTATGTACTGGAGTACTTTGCTGCCTGAAATTTGAACACGAAAGTTTTAGTACTGGATCATGAAGCAGGTCACAAAACAGGCTTTTATAAAATTAAAATAAAAGTAAAATTTTAGACCGTTTTTTGACAGTTTATAGACCTTTTTTAGGTTTTAGACAGTTTTAGGAAAGTGTAGAGCGTTTTAGGATCAGGGAGAACGATTTTAGAACGTTTGAGGGCGGTTTTTAGACAGTTTAGGACCGTTTAGAGCGTTTTAGGATTAATGAGAACGATTTTAGAGCGTTTTAGGATTAATGTGAACTATTTTGGACCGTTTTAGAACAGTTTTTGACCATTTTAGGTTTTAGACAGTTTTTAGGATCAACGATTTTAGACCGTTTTAGGACGGTTTTTAGACTCTTAGGTTTTAGACAGTTTTAGGTTTTAGACAGGCTTTTATAAAATTAAAATAAAAGTAAAATTTTAGACCGTTTTTTGACAGTTTATAGACCTTTTTTAGGTTTTAGACAGTTTTAGGAAAGTTTAGAGCGTTTTAGGATCAATGAGAACAATTTTAGAACGTTTGAGGGCGGTTTTTAGACAGTTTTAGGACCGTTTAGAGCGTTTTAGGATTAATGTGAACTATTTAGGATAGTTTAGACACAGTTTAGCGACAGTTTTTTAGTTTTTTTTTTTAGTTTTTTTTTTAGTTTAGGATAGTTTAGATCGTTTTGGGATTAATGAGAACGATTTTAGAGCGTTTTAGGATTAATGTGAACTATTTTAGACCGTTTTAGGACGGTTTTTAGACTTTTAGGTTTTAGAAAGTTTTAGGTTTTAGACATTTTTAGGATAGTTTAGAGAGTTTTAGGATTAATGAGAACGATTTTAGAACGTTTTAGGACAGTTTTTAGTCTTTTATGTTTTAGAGTTTTAGAACTTTGGTAGACCAATAATTTAGACATCTTTTTCACATCTCTGAGTCCGTTTAGAGCGTTTTAGGATCAATGTGAACAATTCTAGACCGTTTTAATACGGTTTTTAGACCTTTTAGGTTTTAGAGAAAGAAAGAAAAAGAGCATGATCCCTTTGAGTGAACATTAGGCTGCTATTTAAGTATAAATTACCAGTTCTTGGGATTCCCAATCCGAAAGCATTCATGTGATTAGGGGTCGATGTGAACCCAGGTGGGGGAGGTCTTGAATGAGGAACGGTCGAACCTAAGCGTAAACCTTCTAACAATTTCGAACAGCCGTTTAATCTAAAAAAAAAACAAAAAACAATGAATTATTTGAAAACCCCAAAAAAATCCATTCTCACCTATTGTTGTGATGTTTATTTGTAAGTTTTGGCTGATATTTATGCTGCTCTTCTTTCTCGATCATTTCCGCTAAAGCCTTTTGAGTTTCGTGAAACGGATCGAATCCGAGATCATCGTCTCTTGTGCACTAAAAAGACGATGAAAAAACGAAAAATGAAATTTTGAAATGTTAGCATACCATCGGATCTTCAGGCGGCTGAGAGAAGCAGATTGTGCTCGGCCAAGTTTCGCCGACGGTTCCATTTTGAACCGCCGTTTCGTTCGGACTAGTACCGTTGACGTGCTGCCAATCTATTGGCAAAATTAGGTTTTATCTATTAATTAAAAATAAACATACCTGTATTAGAACCAATTATTTTTGAAAGATTGGAAGAGAAAAATGAATTATTATCCTGTTCGTACAAATTTAAAGGCCGCTTTTGAATCCCATTCATATCTATCAAATGAAAGTGGGCTCTATAGATAGTCCCAGTCATAAAATAAAGTAAAATAAAAAAATAAATAAATAAATAAATAAAAAAAATTTTTATCTACGGAAATTTGTAGGGGTAGGTCCCCTGATTAACCACAAAAAAAAAGTCCCCTTAAGGTGATTTTTTTTTTCTTTTTTTCTGCAATATCTCGAAAACCGTTGGTCGTAGGCGACATAATTCTTAGTACACAATTAAAGATAATTGAATTTGCTATAATTTTGAGCTAATATGATTTTTTCGTAGGACCAAACGTTTCTGAGCTACGAGGTCGCAAAAAAACCGGGGTTTCTATTTTGACCTCTAAAGGACAGAAGACGTCATCTAATCAAAAACGTGTACTCGATAAAAGTTGTAGAGAATTTATTTACCTTTAAAAAACGACTCTCAAAAAGCAATTAACGATCAATAGGCAGGGGTGGGGGTAAATTTCAAAAAATTAAAAAAAAAATTTCATTCAAAAATTGAAATTTTAAAAAAATTTATAAAAACAAAATTAAAGACTATAAAATTTGCTGCAAATTTGATTTAATTAGATTTTTTGTAAGACCAACCCTCCGCGGGATTTTTGAGTTTTTCCTATAAAAAAAAAGTCAGATTTTAGAAAAGTCGGAAAAAATCAAGGAAGGGGATACCCTGTCAAAAAAGCACGTTGTAGAGAATTCAATTTCCATTTAAAATCAAATCTATTTTTTGAAATTTGAATTTTATTGATTGAAACTTTTTTAATTTATTGAAATTTACCCCCCTCTTTGTCCTATTAATCGTTAATTGCTTCTCGATAGTTGATTTTAAATGGAAATTAAATTCTCTACAACGTATACTTAGTACACTTTTTTGATAGGATATCCCCTTCCTTGATTTTTTCCGACTTGTCTAAAATATGACTTTTTTCATAGGAAAAACTCGAAAATCCCGCTTTTTTGTCGCCTCGTAGCTCGGAACCTTTTGGCCCTACAAAAAATCTTAGTAAATCAAATTTGTAGTAAATTTAATACTCTTTAATTTTGGTTTTATAAATTTTTTTGAAATTTACCCCTACCCCTGCCTATTTATCGTTAATTGATTTTTGAGAGTTGTTTTCAAAAGTTAATTAAATTCTCTACAACTTTTATTAAGTCCACTTTTTTGATTAGATGACGCCTTCTGTCCTTTAGAGGTCAAAATAGAAACCCCGGTTTTTTTGCGACCTCGTAGCTCAGAAACGTTTGGTCCTACGAAAAAATCATTTTTGCTCAAATTATAGCAAATTCAATGATCTTTAATTTTGTACTAAATATTATTTCGCCTAAGACTAACGGTTTTCGAGATATTGCAGAAAAAACGAAAAAAATCACCTTAAAAACGCTCCCAACCCAACCACCCCCATACCTGCGGGTTTATTTATGTGTCCAGAGGGAATGAATTTCTGGCCGAACGCGGAGTTGACAAGCTCTTGATTATAATTCGGATAATCATGTGTATCATGATAACTCATATATTCCGAATGTTGAGAATGGTCGATGACTTCCGTTTTACCGTCGGTATATAAACTTTGATTTGGAATATCTTGGGCGTAATTTAGATCATCCGGTTCGCCGTCGCTTTGTATATCGGGGGAGACGTCATTGCGACTCATTCCCTGGCTATCTAAAGAGATGCTCGAATGGTTTCGAGTTATTCCATTTGTAAGCTCGCCCTCTTTTCTGAAACAAAAGACATTTCGTTGATAAAAGTCAAAAGGTGGTTGCAAGAGGCAGTTGGATGCTATGTATAGCAGCCCTATAGCACATATTGACTACCTAGTATCCTCAGATTTATTCCTCGATTTATGCTGAGGGTGTTTACATTCGTTTTTGATTCCATTAGTCGTGTGTTGAATCGAATCGGTCGGAGAAGAAGAAGGAGATTCGCCGGATGAATTTTGATTCGCGTGTAACGTCGGCCAAGCTTCTTTATTCGGGTTCTGTACAGGAATCGGGACCGTCGGCGGCGACGGAGTAGGTTTCCTAGAAACGACGTTAACTTGCGCACAAATTTAAGGAGCTAACCGATTATTCGAAGTTGAGAGTAGTTGCTCGTGGAGTTTCTTTTCGTATTCCTGATGCTTCCCTTGCTGCATATTTTCTTTAGTAAAGCTCGCTTCCGAATCACCAAGCTCGTGCAGATACATACAATCGGCTTTCGGGCACGGTAGATTTTTAATGAAATGAGAACAATATTTTGTAGTGCCGAGCGATGTTTTGACAGTCCTTCCATCTACCGCAATATTATTGACCGATTGGATAGCACGTAAAGCGTCATCGCTTTTTTGATACGTAACGTAAGCACTTGCCGAGGGACCCTAAAAATGATGTTTTTACGGCTGGATATCTTGCTTTGCTATTACCTGTGTCCCAGCATATGAAGTACTCTGATTGATGACTACTTTATGTATCTTACCAAACTTCCCGAAATACTCGTGTTTTTTCAAAGTCTGAAAGAAATAATAGTCCAGTCAAACTAAGCCTGGGGGTGGAAAAAAATAAGGTATTTTGTAGATATTCCAAGCGTTTTTAAGGTGATTTTTTTCTTTTTTTCTGCAATATCTCGAAAACCGTTAGTCGTAGGCAAAAAGATTTTTAGTACAAAATTAAAGATAATTAAATTTGCTGTAATTTTGATCTGATACGATTTTTTGTAGGACCAAACGTATTGGAGCTACGAGGTTGCAAAAAAAACCATGGCTTTCTATTTTGACCCCTGAAGGACAGAAGACGTCATCTAATCAAAAAAGTGTACTTAATAAAAGTTGTAGAGAATTTCATTACCTTTAAGAATCAACCATCATTAACGGTCAAAAGTCGGGGGGTGGGAGTAAATTTCAAAAACTTTCATTCAAAAATTGAAATTAAAAAAAAAATGAATAGAAAGAAAATTAAAGTTTATAAAATTTGCTACAAATTTGATTTACTAAGATTTTTTGTAGGAGAAAACGTATCTGATCTCTACGAGGTGACAGGTCCTTTTGGAGTAAAAAATGTATTTTTGAAATTTACCCCCACCCTACCTGTTGATTTTTAATTGATTCTCGATAGTTGATTTTAAATGGAAATTGAATTCTCTACAACGTTTACTTAGTACGCTTTTTTGATAGGATATCCCCTTCATTGATTTTTTCCGACTTTTCTAAAATCTGACTTTTTTCATAGGAAAAACTCGAAAATCCCGGTTTTTGTCGCCTCGTAGCTCAGAAACTTTTGGTCCTACAAAAAATCTTAGTAAATCAAATTTGTAGTAATATACTCTTTAATTTCGGTTTTATAAATTTTTTTTAAATTTCAATTTTTGAATGAAATTTGTTTTAAAATTTACCCCCACCCCTGCCTATTTATAGTTAATTGATTTTTGAGAGTTTTTTTCAAAAGGTAATTAAATTTCTACAACTTTTATTAAGTCCACTTTTTTGATAAGATGACGTCTTCTGTCATTTAGAGGTCAAAATAGAAAACCCCGGTTTTTAGCGACCTCGTAGCTCAGAAACGTTTGGTCCTACAAAAAATTGTATTAGCTCAAAATTGTAGCAAATTCAATTATCTTTAATTTTGTACTAAATATTATTTCGCCTACGACTAACGGTTCTTGAGATATTGCAGAAAAAAAGAAAAAACTTAAAAACCCTCCTAAAAGCGCACGGGTTTTGGTTATGGACTTTTGGTTAATCATGGGACCCTACACATTTCCGTAGAGAAACAAAATACCTTATTTTTTTCTCTTTTATTTGGACTATAAAAGGTTGAAAAGATGTTGTTACCTCGGTATCTGCCAATCTTAATGGAAGGCCGACGACGAAAACTAAGTTTTTCTGAACGACTCGAACGTTTGCCAAATGCTTACGATTTTCGGTCGTCTTCTGTTTCCTCTGCTGGTCCTTCTGTTTCTTTTCCGCTTTTAATTTTTGGACCGCTTCTTTGGTGAGCGGTTTGAAATCGGCCGGATCTTCGGGATACGCTTTCCGACACGCGGGGCATAAACCGTTTTCGTCCGTTCTGATTCGATGCCAGCAAAATCTGCAAATCTGAACGAAAAAATTTAGATTTCGATGAACATTTTGAGGAGGTTTCATACCTGGTAGCCGCATGTGCATGGAAAGAAGTAGAGATCGTCCACTTCTAACGGCTCCATACACAGGGGACATTCCACCTGCTCTTCACCACTTTGGTTCAACACAGACATTGCCTGAAAACAAACGAAATTAACATTCAAATCGTTGGGTCACATCAATCGGTATTAACAGAACTCAAAACAACCAAAACCTAGAGTCCAAGTCTACAAATTAGACTACAACTCTAATTTGGCACCTTCCAAACTGGACTACAAGTCTAATTTGGCACCCTAAAGTTGGACTTCCAAGTAAAATTTTGCTAAAATGGGACTGACTTCATGTCAAATTTCGCCACCGAATCCACTTAATCAGTTAATCCCGATTTTCGCGCCAAATTGGACTACAGGCTTACTTACGCCCCCCTAAATTGGACTACACAGCCACTTTAACCTTCTAAATTGGACAACACGTCAACTTTAACCCTCTAATTTGGACTACACGTCCACTTTAACCCAATAAATTGAACTACACAGCAACTTTCGCCCTCTAAATTGGACTACGCAGCACCTTTCGACCTCTAAATTGGACTATACAGCAACGTTCGACCTCTAAATTGGACTAAACGTCTACTTTAACCCTCTAAATTGGAATACAGTCTACTTTAACCCTTTAAATTGGACTAAACGTCCACTTTCGGCCTCTAAATTGGACTAAACGTCCAATTTCGGCCTCTAAATTGGACTTAACTTTCACTTTCGGCCTCTGAATTGGACTAAACGTCCACTTTCGGCCTCTAAATTGGACTAAACTTCCACTTTCGGCCTCTGAATTGGACTAAACGTCCACTTTCGGCCTCTAAATTGGGATACACAGCAACTTTCGCCGTCTAAAATTGGACTACACCGCAACTTTCGCCCTCTAAATTGTACTACACGTCCTCTCTTGCCCTCTAAATTGGACTACAAGTCCACTCTCGCCCCTAAATTGGACTACAAGTTCACTCTCGCCCCTAAATTGGACTACACCGCAACTTTCGTTCTCTAAATTGGACTACACAGCAACTTTCGCCCTCTAAAATTGGACTACACAGCAACTTTCGCCCTCTAAATTGGACTACACAGCAACTTTCGCCGTCCAAATTGGACTACACAGCAACTTTCGCCGTCCAAATTGGACTACACAGCAACTTTCGTCCTCTAAATTGGACTACGAATCCCATTTCACACCTACTACAAATTCCATTTGTCTACCAACGAATTGGACTACACATCGAATTTCGCCCCCAAATTGGACTACACGTAAAATTCGCACCCTAAATTGGACTACACGTCCACTCTCGCCCTCCAAATTGGAATACACGCCTGCTTTTACCCCTTTAAAAACAACACATTAAGCGATTTCCCCCAAAATGGCTAACTGTGCGAAAAATTGTCAAAATCAGCAAGCCACAATATTGAGCCAATTAACACATTGGGCGACTTCCTACATTGGACTACATTGAAGCCAAATTTACCATAATCAACCAAACGGTAACATTGACAGATTGCCCCCTTTCATACAAAACAGAATCATGGACCACAAAAGCTCCAAAGATTAGAAAGCATTCATAACCCTAAACCAGCTCAGTGCGATAGATTGCACAAGAACAAAACGAAATAAACTCCTAGATACTTATCACCACAATCAGATCACAGCTTAAACATATTTTTCCAAAAAAAGTCCCTTACTTTCTCTTTTTCCACTCCAAAATATACAGAGAAAAGCCCAAAAGTGCACTAACCAACCCATATGTTACTCACTTTTACTAACAATTATCTCTATTTAATTTGATAAAAAAGCCAATAAAATAACGAAAATTCGATATCCGCGTCTAATTTGAAAGAAAGTCAGCCTTGAAATTGAACTTCCTCGATAAAGTTCCTCAATTTATAATAGAGTACAAAACTAAAAGGTTATGTCGCTACGTATGTCGAAATTTTAAAATTTTAAAATTAAAATCGTAAATCCTTTGTTTAATACAAAAACGTGCCCAACTTTAAATATATAAAGAATTGATTTATAACCTGAAAACCCCAAAAAAAACCTAAATAAAGGAATAAATAAACTAAATAATTAACGGAAGGCGAAAAATGAAAAAAAAGAGAAATAAAAAAAATAAAGTGGGAAAAACGGGATTTTGTTGGAAAGTGTGTAAGTAGATCGCTGGGAATAAAAGCCCCCCGATGGTGTTGATAAAACAAAAAAATAAATAAATAAATAAAATATTTACGTACCCGAAGATAAGAAAAGAAAAATATTAAACCAGCGCTTTTAAGTTTTAAAAGCAAAATTTAAAATGAGGGACGGTTTACACGTACGTTGGGGAGGAATTCACCTTTTTTTTATGCTTCTCTTCTTCTATCTCAGGAAACTTTTTGACCAGGAAATTATGGTTGACGAAATTCTGTTACAATGCGCAGCTGTCAGCGCATCAAGCTAAGTATCGATAGATCGATTATAAAGAATCGATTAGTAGGAGGGTGTCAAAATGTGCAAAAAAAGTAAAAAAAAAGCCAAAGAAAATGATCACGCGGTGTGTTTTGTGACTAAAAAACGACAGCATTCCATCTAAACGATTTAAATTCAATGTAAAATAGATAGAATCGTTTTTGTGATATAATTTGCAAACAAAATTCATGACAAAATCAACGATGATGGGAATTTTAAAAAAACATTAGAAATTATCCTTTTTATAATAGAAAAGATTATTAGGTGTGTTTAAAAAAAATTACTTTTAAATAAATAAATTTTTAAAAACCGTGGGCGTCGTGAAAGTATCGATCGTCAAAATGGAGCGGGAAACTTGAAAATTTAAAAAAACAAACTTTTTTAGGAACTAGGGGCCCTTTTAATTAATTCCTTTATTACAAATGAGGCCCTTTTGAGATTGATTTTTGATTGTTTTTTAAGCGTTCGGGCCCTTTTAACTAGATACTATTCCTTTATGGCAAAGAAGGCCCTTTATAGCTTGATTTTTGATTATTTTAGGACTCGAGGCCCTTTATATTCTAGATTTTGTTCTTTAACGACAAAACGGCCTCTTTTAGCTTCATTTTTGATCCTTTTTGAACACAGAGACTCTTGAACTTTCTCTATTCGATGGTGGTGGGGTATGAGAAAAGCGGGTGGCCCTTCCGTATTTCTGAATAAGTTCACTCATTTCCAAATCTCGTTTTCTTTTTACTTGACTTACTTTAAAGAACTTGATTCTCTGCTTCGAATTCTATGTAGGTGCCCCTCCGAAAAAGCTTCGTTGATGTGGCCCCTCCTTAATTTCTATAGAACTCCGCAAATTTTGATTTTTTCTTAAAATTAATAAAAACTGAACACATTAGGAAGTTTTTTAAATTAAAAGAAGGCTTACCAACAAAATCACTTTTTGGCAACACTGGAGACCGAAAAAAAAGGAAAACTTCCGAATCGGTTTTCTGAAACGTAATGGCGCCGCGCTATTAAAATCGCACTACGGGTCAATTTTAAATTTTCTTTTTTGTTCCCGTTTATCAAATTTATTTTATTAAAATAAAATAAATATTAAACAATAAACTTGCATGTGGGTACAAACTAAAATTCAAAAATGAAAATCACACTCAAAAATCTCCAACAGCAAACGTTCGAAGTGGACATCGAACCTACAAAAACAGTGAGTTTTTATTTATCGTCTTTTTCGACTGAATTTTTATTTATTTTTAACGATTACCAAAGAATTATTTAACTTCATTGTCCACAAGTTGGTAATTCTAGCGGCTCTTTTTGGTTATCAACATTTTCTTATCTATTAAGTTTATTATTTTTATTGCTATTGGTCAAATATTCAAGCATATGGAACTCTTTTTCTAAAATAAACGTGAAAATTGTTAAAATGAGGAAAGAAATGTTCAACTTTCATGAGTCATTGTGTCCTAAAAGTTACTTGTCAGTCTAGGTTAAGTAGACAGTTTTGGACACTTAAAATAATTTTGAAATTATTTGCAACGATGGTTGATATGATGAGATAAAAGTTGATATTTGTGGACCTTTATGATTATTGGATGGTTTTTATGAGCATGAATGATGAAAGTCCCCAGGTGAGATATTAGGCAGCAGCCTAAATCTGTCCCTTTTCGATACTGGAACTATTGATGAGATTTTTGTGTTTTTTAGGTAAAAGATCTTAAAGAGAAGATCCATTCTGTCAAAGGGAGTGATTATCCTGCTGAAAATCAACGGCTTATTTATGCAGGTATGCTTTTTTCCCTTTTAATTTGTTACTACTCAATTGGATGGTATGTCAGCCAACATTGTAAAAGTTACGTTTTCTCAGCTCTTTGTGGACCGATTGTCTTGAAATTTACCACAAATTTTATTCAATATGAAGAGAACATACGCTGAAAATTTCAAGTTGATTGGTTTAAAGGGAGTTGAGTTTATTATAGATTACTTAACTAATTTATTTAAATTGTTGACTTACCTGTGGCCACAGAATTCTTAATCGATGTTCATGAATTTGTTGTTTTGAAGGTAAAATTTTGACTGATGAAACGCTTGTTTCTGAATACAATATTGATGAAAAGAAGTTCATCGTAGTAATGGTTTCGAAACCAAAAGCGGTCCCGCCGGCCCACACAGGACCGAGCGATCCGACCCAAGAAGAGAAAAAAACGCCTCAGTCGACGCCTTCGCAAGCGACTCCACCCCACGGGACGCCCGCACCTCCTCTATCGCAAGCGGAATCGACTTTAATCATGGGCGACGAGTATAACAGGATGGTTCAAAATATTGTCGATATGGGATACGAACGTACTCAAGTGGAAGCAGCTTTACGAGCTAGTTTTAACAATCCTGATAGAGCTGTCGAATACTTAATCACTGGAATACCCTCTGATTCTCTCGACGAGGGTGCCAGAGCTGCAGGAAATGAACGAATCCGTAAGTATAGCAACATTTCTTTCCTTTTAGCCCAGGCATCTTAGGATATGAGTTTGCAAAAAAACCATGGCTTTCTATTTTGACCTCTAAAGGACAGAAGGCGTCATCTAATCAAAAAAGTGGACTTAATAAAAGTTGTAGAGAATTTAATTAACTTTTGAAAACAACTCTCAAAAAGCAATTAACGATAAATAGGCAGGGGTGGGGGTAAATTTCAAAAAATTTCATAACAAATTTCATTCAAAAATTAAAATTTCAAAAAAATTTTATAAAAACAAAATTAAAGCTTATAAAATTTTCTACAGATTTGATTTACTAAGATTTTTTGTAGGACCAAAGGTTTCTGAGCTACGAGGTGACAAAAAAGCGGGATTTTCGAGTTTTTGCTATTAAAAAGTAAGATTTTAGAAAAGTCGGAAAAAAATCAAGGAAGGGGATATCCTATCAAAAAAGCGTACTAAGTAAACGTTGTAGAGAATTCAATTTCCATTTGAAATCAACTATTGAGAATCAATTCAAAAATCAACAGGTAGGGGTGGGGGTAAATTTCAAAAATACATTTTTTACTCCAAAAGGACCTGTCGCCTCGTAGCTCAGATACGTTTGGTCCTACAAAAAATCTTACTAGGTCATATTTGTAGAAAATTTAATAACCTATAATTTTGTATTTATACAATTTTTTGAAATTTGACGATGTGGTGGGGCAAGAATCGTTGGTGTGAGGGGGGGGGATTGTGTGGGTGAGGGTGATGTGGGTGTGATTTTGAACTCCTCCCCGCCACCGGTTCTCGATAGTGTGATTTTAAAGGGAATTGTGCAAGGCTCGACCCGGGTACGGTGAGGAGGCGTGGGGGGAGAGTACATGAACGCCTGTGCCATGAGGGGGTTGCGACGGGCGGAAAGCGGAGTCGGGGGGCTCAGGAAAAAACGCGACCAGCCCGCGTGGTTGTCGCGGGGAGTGCTCAGAACCTGGGGGGTTCTCTCTGTGTAGAAAAAAGCGAGGAAAGCACTGAAGCAAGCCAAAGGTGTAAGCGTGAAGGTTTTGGGGAGGGGAGAAATTGTTGGGCGGAACAATGTCAGGGGGGGGTGAAGGACAGGGGGGGGAAAGGGACCCTGACCCCGGACTTGGGACGGGGAGGGGGAAGGTGGGGTTGTGGGGGGGTGGGGTGGTGGGGGGGGGGGGGGGGTGTGGAAAAAGGTAGGTTGGTGGTGTCAAAAGGGAGGAATAGGTCGCGACCGTGGATGAAGGCCACTGGGGGGGGGGGGGGGGGAGTAGAAGACGTCGGCGTCCGCAGAGGGGCAAAGAAAAGCCAGGGGGGGGCTCAACTCCGGAGCGCCGAGACGGGGGGGGGCCGACAAAAAAGCGTAGCAGCGCAAAGGATAGGAAGGGAAGGAGCTGTTGAATGGGGGGACGAAGCGGGGCACCGACGGTGTGGGCGGGGAGAGAGAGAAGGAAAAACAGAAAAAGAACACCGTTAAAACCGCCGGGGTGTGGGGGACTTGGGGGGCAAATGCAGGGAGAACGACCCACGACACCGTGCCGGAGAGGAACAAAAATGACCGGATGGGGGGGCCACCCCCGGGGTAGGTGGGACGGGACAGGGGGGGGGGGGAAGGAGCGGGGCGGGGAAGAAAGAGCAGCCTCTCGAGAGAAAGACCACCCGCGGGAGGGCAAGGGCGCAACCTCAGTTCCAGCAGATGCGACAAGTTGTTCAGCAAAACCCTGAGCTTTTAAGCGCCGTTTTGCAGCAAATTGGTCAATCGAACCCGGCATTGCTTCAGCTCATATCGCAGCATCAGGAAGAATTCGTTCGGATGCTCAATGAACCCGGCGAAGGCGGAAACGTCGGCGCCGCTACTGGAGCAACTGCTGGCGATGTCACTTTGCCCACTACCGTCGCTGTTACGCCACAGGATAAAGAAGCAATTGAAAGGGTATATCAGAAAAAACATCATTTTTCATACAATAACCAATCTCTTTCAGTTAAAAGCCCTCGGATTTCCCGAACATCTAGTTATCCAAGCTTACTTCGCCTGCGAAAAGAACGAAAATCTTGCCGCCAACTTTTTACTTTCTCAAAATTTTGACGACTAATTATATTAAAACAAAAAAAAAAGTTTAAAAGTTTCTTATTATTTTGTTGAAAAAATTTTTTTAGTTCATTCTTTTGTTACCCCATTCATTAAAAGTGTAAATAGTTTAGGAAAATTTCGGTATATAAGATTTCAGAGGTAATGGCTCATATTTTACCAATAGGTTTTAAAAAAAAAGTCACCTTTAAAAACTTCCTGAAACATTTTTATAACATTTATCAATAACCTTTTATTTCGTAAGCCTAAAGTAAGTTTTTTTTAATGAACTATATGGACTGAAGAAACAAAAAATTATTTCCATAAAAATTGATGTTTAAGTTTATTTATTTATTACAAAAGCTAGTAAATTTGAAATAAAATGTCTTTGGTCAATATTGGAATAATAAAAAAACAAAAAGGTGTTTTTTTCCTTAATTTTTTTTTGGGAGTTTTTATTTCCTTTGAATGGGATTGTAAGCATCCATGCTTGACCGGCCAACTATTCTTGGTTAAAGTCTGAGATGCATATCATCAATGGCCACCGTGATGTGCTCCACCATAGGGAAACTCATGGGTAAAGGGAGGCAACAACAGAAAATTAGCAAAATTTTTGATGATGTTTTGACGAATCTCAACTTATAATCCGAAAACGCAACTATTGAACAGAAAGTAGATCTTTAATCTTAATTTTAGGAGGCGGAAGTTTGACCGGCCGTAGGTATGGATTGTCTATTTGATCGCTTTCCGTTTTAGAAGTTTCTTCTTCCTCTTCTTCTTTGACATCTTTCGCCTTTTTCCTTTGAGGGCTTACATTAACTTGGTCGTACTCATTATATTCAAATATTTGATCCCTGGGAAGTAAAGCGTCCAAATAAGGCCTTGGTGATGGTTTACAAGCTATAACTAAAATTCGATGTATCAGAATATAGAAAAGGTTTAAGTTTACCTGCAAACATGTTATCTTGGGTTGCAAATAAGCTGTCCGTTTCTCTAGTTTTTGATATAAATTTATTTAGGGCTCGTTCAATATCTCGTTTTTGAATCGCAGACTTTTCTCGAATTGCCTCATATTCGGTTACGGGTTGTTTGTGTGTCTGAAATTTAGACATAAAATATGATAGTCCAGTCATTCTAAGCATGGGAGTAAAAAAAAAAAGGTATTTTGTTTATCTACGGAAATTTGTAGGGATTAAACACAAAAAAGTCCCCTACCGAAACCCGTAGGGAAAAGTGTCTAGAGGTGATTTTTTTTTCGTTTTTTCTGCAATATCTCGGAAACCGTAGGGGAACCGTCATAGGGAAACCGTAGTAGGGGAAATAGTTTTTAGTACAAAATTAAAGATAATTAAATTTTCTATAATATTAGTTAATAAGTATGATTTTTTCGAAGGACCAAACGTTTCTGAGCTACGAGTCTCCAAAAAAGCGGGATTTTCGAGTTTTTCCTATGAAAAAAGTCAGATTTTAGAAAAGTCGGAAAAAATCAAGGAAGGGGATACCCTATCAAAAAAGTGTACTAAGTAAACGTTGTAGAGAATTCAATTTCCGTTTACCATCAACTATCGAGAAGCAATTAACGATCAATAGGACAAAGAGGGGGGGTAAATTTCAAATTAAAAAAGTTTCATTCAATAAAATTCAAATTTCGAAAAATTGCATAAATACAAAATTTAAGAGTATTAAATTTGCCACAAATTTGACCTAGTAGGATTTTTGTAGGACCAAACGTATCTGAGCTACGAGGCGACAGGTCCTTCTGTGGTTAAAATTGTGTTTTTTAAATTTACCCCCACCCCTACATGTTGATCGTTAATTGCTTCTCGATAGTTGATTTTAAATGGAAATTGAATTCTCTACAACGTTTACTTAGTACACTTTTTTGATAGGATATCCCCTTCCTTGATTTTTTGCGACTTTTCTAAAATCCCGCTTTTTTGTCACCTCGTAGCTCAGGAACGGTTGGTCTTACAAAAAATCTTATTAAATCAAATTTGCAGCAAATTTTATAGGCTTTAATTTTGTTTTTATAAAATTTTTTGAAATTTCAATTTTTGAATGAAATTTGTTGTTAAATTTTTTGAAATTTACCCCCATCCCCTGCCTATTGATCGTTAATTGCTTTTTAAGGTTTGTTTTTTAAAGGTAATTGAATTCTCTACAACTTTTATTAAGTACACTTTTTTGATTAGATGACGTCTTCTGTCCTTTAGAGGTCAAAATATAAGCCCTGGTTTTTTTGCGACCTCGTAGCTCAGAAACGTTTGGTCCTACGAAAAAATCATATTAGCTCAAAATTATAGCAAATTCAATTATCTTTAATTTTGTACTAAATATTATTTCGCCTACGACTAACGGATTTCGAGATATTGCAGAAAAAACGAAAAAAAATCACCTTAAAAACGCTCTGGACGGCTTTTCCTCACAGGTTTCGCTAGGGGACTTTTTTGTGGTTAATCAGGGGACCTACCCCTACAAATATCCGGTTTTTTTTGCCCCTTTTTGGGCTTAGATTGACTGGACTATGATATATGGACGTACTGGTGTTCTGATGTAAGCATGAGGGTCTGGGAAAGGTGGCAGATGGGTCGGAACGTGGGAAGGATGGTCTTGTTTTACGCCAGCTTGTAGAATGTTAAGTTGTTTCGTCTGAACTGTTTGGAGAGGAGCTGGGACTGTCGTTTTGTTGGATCTTTTCGCGAAATTTTCGATCTCGTTGATTCTGATTCCCATGTTGATCAAAGCGAGCATGACGTCAGCAAAAAGTGGCTCCGTACGTCCAGCGAGCTCATAGTTAATTCGACTACTATTTCCAATTTCGACTAAAACTAAGAAAAAACATTTTGAGTTATCAGACCACTAATCTCGTTACTTCAACAGAAAATTGGCTACAGATTGAGCGCAGCCAACCATAAAGACCAATACATACGACTTTGTATCATTTCGACTAAAGTTTCCAGTGCAATTTGTTCCACAGAGTCAAAACCGATTTCCAACAACGTACTCGAAACTGCAGAAGTCAACACTTTTCTGTGCATTTCCCACATATGGACGGACATTTTGAAAATATTGTTTTTAATTTAATTATTCAAATGAAATCAATTATTTGATGATTATAAAGACACTCAAATCACAAATGTGAAATTCATATATTATTTTGATTTTCGATAACAGTTTGAAGAGGTTCTCTTGCCAGTGTTACCAACGAAATAGCCAAATTAAACATTAATGCTTTCATCAAAAACCTCAAAATCAACGTTTTAAGAGACATTTTTCGGGAAAAACCTTAAAATTAACGTTTTAAGAGCCATTTAAAGATTAAGTTTTAAACTTTTTTTAAAATGGTGGGGGGGGGGCTTTGATTTTTAGTGATCCGCCCCCTCCGGACAAATTCCTCCTCTGAATCATATGAAACAAAAACTTTCATTTTGATAAAGGTAAAATTAAATAAATTCCAAATATTTCCTTTGCTTTGGAAATCGGTTAAAAGGGGGAAATTCCATAACCAGTATGGCCAACATGATTTTTCCCTTTGTCGGACAACACTGTTTTCTCCTAGGTTATCCTTCTTCACCGCTATATGGTCGCGAGTTGTCAATAATCCGGAGTTCTTGATTGACTTATTTGCGACTTAAAATGGTAAAATATCACTTTTTAAAGTATTCTTTATTATTATTTTGATATATTTGAGTCTTTTGAATTAAGATGGGTGAAACATGATGTTTTAATTTGGGTTTTTGTTGTGTTCGGTTTCCGACCACGTGTCCGGTTTTGGTTTTTATTAAAAGGAATTTTTTTTTAGCCGTTTCAACGATTTGTGGAGACCGGCCGTGTTGCCTATATTGCGGATGGGCCTTTCCAAGGCAAACTTTGCGTGATCGTCGATGTGATCAATCAGACCAGGGTAAGTAAATATTGTAGAAAAATTAATTTTTTTTGTTAATGTTAAATATGTTAAGGCTCTCGTCGATGGTCCTGAAACTGGAGTTCCCAGGCAAGGGATCAGACTCAACCAATTGCATCTGACGAAATTCCGCCTCAGATTTGGCTTCACAGCTTCCACCGCTGAAGTCCGCAAGAAGTGGAAGGAAGCGAAAATGGACGAGAAATGGTCTGAAAGCATGTGGGCGAAGAAAGTTGAAGCCAAAAAACGGGTAAGAATTCATCATTTAAGTTCTATTTATATGATGAACTTGATTTTTCAGCGTGCTGAGTTGACCGATTTGGACCGCTTTAAACTTAAACGTGCTCGCATCATAAGAAACAAGATTCGCACGAACGTTTTCTTGCATCTTAAAAAGAAATCCAAGATCCCTCGAGTTTCTGCGAGGACTCCGCCCAACTGCGACAAATCGAGAATCAGGAAAGAAGTTGGCGCGAAAATGGATGCCATCATCGCAGCCAGAATACCTAAATAGGCTTTGAAAATTTTATTGACTAAATTGTATCTTCTTTTTTGTAATAAATATTTTTAAAGCTCTCTGGATGTTGATGAAATGTTAGGATCTTAGCACAATTTCCACCTTTTTATTTTTTTTTTTATCAGTTACCATTATTAAATCTGCCTTTATGCATAGTAAATGGTTTTAAAGCCCAAAAAGGTCTTTACTGTTTAGGGACCAAAATTTATTGATAGAAAAAGGTTCTGAATCTGCCTAAAAAAGGGTCTTAGTTCATCAAAAAAAGGATCGTCTGACCAAAAGGGTCTTACTTGTTGGAAAATGTCGAAAATCTGCCTAAAAAGAGCTGATTTATGGAAAAAGGTTCTTTATCTGGCCAAAAAGGGTCTTGATTCTTAGAATCTTCGTTTTTCTATGAGAAAACAATCTTTTTAGGCATATGTTGGACTTTTTCAACAAGGATAGACCCTTTAGGGCACATTTGATATTTTTCCGACTAGGAAGACCCTTTTTAGACAGATTTCAGGGCTTCTTTGTCGAAAATCTGCCTCAAAAGGACCTTCCTAGTCTATAAAAGGTAAAAAATCAGCCCAAATAATGTCTTTATTGTTTTAAAGTGGCCAAAAGAACACAAAATCCCCAAATTTTTTCGTCAAAAATCCTCAAAATCAACGTTTTAAGAGCTCATTTTCGTTTGAAAAACCTCAAAATCAACGTTTTGGGAGACTGTTCTTTGTCAAAAACCTGAAAATCAACGTTTTAAGGTTCTCTTTCGTAAAAAAACCTTAAAATTTACATTATTTTAGTACAATCTTTCACCAATAACCTCAAAATCAACGTTTTGGGAGACAGTTTTTCGTCAAAAATCTGTAAATCAACGTTTTAAGGTTCTCTTTCGTCAAAAACCTCAAAATCAACGTTTTAAGAGACAATTTTTCGTCAAAAACTTCAAAATCACCTTTTTAAGAGCCTTTTAAAGATTAAGTTTCAAACTTTCTTTTTTAGAGGGGGGGGGCTTTGATTTTTAGTGCCCCCCCCCCCTTGGACAAATTTCTGAATCCGCCTCTGGTTGAAGATCATGCTGATGATTGAATTGTAAGGTAATAAAGAGGAATCTGAGCAAAGAAATGACGAATGTATTACTTTTAAACGAAAGTTAAAATAAAGCTGCACTTATAATACAAAAGTTGAATAAATTTTATTCAAAAGCGACCATGCTGGGTCCTTGGCTGTCGTCTTGATTGACCATATCGTCCCATAATACTTCGACCATTTGGACGCTCCCGTCATCGGTGACTGATAGCATTTGTTTCGTCGGATCAGAATTGTCGGGCATTTGGACATAAAGAGTTCCATCATCGGCTTGTTCTACTTTTTGAACAATAATCCCATTTTCGTCAACCATACATAAAGTGTTCACGCCATCTTCATTCTCGACAGACTGCAACGTCATCTGCTTTGTTTCCCCGCCGAATATCTGCTGCTCCGCTATCGTCTCATCTGCGAAATCCTGTCCTATTTCAGCCGCTATCATTTCCACAGTTTCTGCTGTATTTTTCTCTTGAACTTCATTTTCTTCCTTATCGTTTCCATTTTGTTTCTCAGGTACCACTTGGGGAGTCGCCGGCGGAGTCTTTTCTTTGGGATGATTCCGAACGTGATGTGTCATATAAGAGTCGTAATGCGTCGTATATTTACATTTGTCACATTGTAACCACGTCACATCTTTCGTATCTTTCAAATGTTCCGAATCAACTTCTCCACTTAACGCTTTCCTTTTCCTAGTCTAAATCGACAAAAAATTAAAATATCATTAATGACGATAATACCTGAAAATCTGGAAGAACTTCGCTTTTTTCTTTAACTTTAACCGGATTAACATGGGCTCTTGTATTAACCAATTCACCATCTTGCAAATCGTATTTTTTCTCTAAATAACGAAGTACCATCGACCTTAAGGAACCGAGTTCTTTTTCCAGTTTGTCCAACGAATTGATCATCATCGCACAACCTCGGCAGATGATATCTTCTTGAGATATGACGACCAAATAACTAAAAAAGAAATAATCTTCCATAATTTGTTTGGAACGTACTCGTCTCCGACAAGATGGCCGAGCTTTTCGATGAGGCGCACTTTGGATGTTTGCGTCCGGCAGTTCGCTAGAAGGTAATAGCGACCGACGACTCCGACGTCGCATACGAAACAGGTCAACCCTTCAGTCCCACTCGCCACACCGGATTGAGATTTTGCCATTCTCACCTATAAATTGACAAAATCTAATGTCATGCCAAACTGAAAAATCACCGAAAAGAGAAAACAGCTAATTGATAACATTTTTGACTTACTTTTATTCGTGAAGGGCTTATTTAGAAGGATAAATAGCTAAAGATTGAATATTTTAAATAAATACACAAACTAAAACCAAAAAGGAAGGTTACAAGCGTTGTTGGTTATAGACATGTAGCGTCACAGTGTTGCCAACAATAAATTAAAACAAGTCCAAACATGATATTGGCCTATTTTAATTTTCCTTTTATAATCTTATAAAGTACGTATACCGTATTTTAATATTAGATTAATGTAATAATTTCAGTATGGAGGAAAATTTGTAATGTAATAATTAATAAATACATAAACTAAAACCAAAAAGGAAGGTTACAAGCATTCTTGGTTATAGACGTAGCGTCACAGTGTTGCCAACAATAAATTAAAACAAGTCCAAACATGATATTGGCCCAAAATTATTTATTTTCCTTTTTTATCTATAATCTTATAAAGTAGGTATACGTATACCGTATTTTAATATTAGATTAATGTAATAATTTCAGTATGGAGGAAAATTTGTACTGCAATATCGCTCGATGCAAAATGCTTCTGAGTGACACAGCAATAGTGACACGTTGCTTTCACGTTTTTTGTCTCGACCACGGAAAAGCTTATTTTTCGAATACTTTGCAACAAATCAACTGCCCTGTTTGCAACGAAGTAATCGTCAAAGAAATGGACGTCATTCAATGCGAGCTGAATCCGAACGATGTAAAAGTTAGGCGGATAACAGGAAGAATAACGAATTTTTCTAGTTGATTCTTGGAGGTTTGGCACCGGAGAGAATCATCGGTGCTGTCATCAATTCGGTCAAATTAAGAAAAAGACAGCAAAGGGAAAAACACGAATATAATATGGCGCAGATTGATTTTCTCAATACAAAATTACATACGGCCAAAAAAGATTATAAGAAAATGGTGAAAGAAATAACTGCCAAGTATGATGAGGAGTTTAAAGGTACAAAGTGCTACAATCGTACAAAATTGGATGGCTGCACAAGATGGGTATCTCGTAGTGCCTGGACGGGTTAACTGCCCAGCACATGCTGGGCACACCCGAGTAGTGCTCGATGGGTACACCCGTGTGGCGCATGCTGGGCACACCCGTGTAGCATACAATGGGTACACCAGTGTAGCTCACGATGGGTACACCCGTGCAGTACATGATGGGAGTGACTCTACTAAGGTCAAATCCATTTATTTCTTTTAAGCTTTGAAGTGTCGTTATGAAGAGCTCATGAGAAAAATGAAGGATATGAGTCGAGAGCTTGAAAATGCAAAAAACACTCAAAAAAGATATGAAGTATAAGCGACTCCTTTCAATTGGTTTCTTTAGTGTTATAGCGGATTTTTTTCTTATAGGTTGCATATAATTCATACTTCGTATCCAATGATGCACCAGTTGAGAACATTTTTGCAAAACCAAGCCCTGATTCGCCCTTAGATTTCCAATTATTCGGAAACATAGCATCGCCATCTTTTTGCAGTAAGTAGTGCAGCCACATGGCTATCCTCACGCAATGCATTATGGGTGCACTCGATGATGCTCTTTTTTCAAGCTCGAAGTTGTGAAGGTTCGATGGAAACGAGCGAAAACTTCTTAACAAGACACTTTAATAAATAAACAAAAAATACAACAATTCTATCTCTTTAGTAATATCACATTGAATTCTTTCAATAAATCGTCTATTGGCTGCTCCCATCGTTTTTCAAAATAAATATTCATCAAGAATTTACTATTCAAGCCGGTCCTGATCGCCCATGGTAAATGGGTTTTCACGTACTTCATTCTCTGTCTGAAATACAATTTTTAGATATCTTCTTATGTTCAATTTTACTTTGGGGCAAGACGGACAGCACCGAAGAGTCCACCGCCGACGCACATCGGCATTCTAGTCTGTATACCTTCGACCCATTTGACAGTAACTTCGCCTGGAAATCGATGTAAGAGAATATTCAATGGTCGGAATACAAACCTAACATGTTCGTCGGCATGAAAAGAATGGTATGAATCAAATCATGGACTTCTCTATATCTTTGCATCACGAACGCCAATTCTACATCGTCGACAAACTGAACAGGAACTCTCGAATCAGGAGTCACTTTCTGTATTTTCTAATTAAATTAAATTCATTGTAATAAAACTGTAACTGACATTCTTTTCTAAAAAGTTGTGATAAACTTTTCCGAGTGAGGTTTCTGGAAGGTTGGAGAGATAGGAAAGATCGACGGTTTTCGAGTTAATCCTAGGTCGGTCGCTGAAAGAAATAAGAGAATAAAGAAGTAGATGAGGTGGTGGGCAAAAAAGTTGTTGCCGATACTACAAGCACTATTTCACCAATGGTACGACAGAGGAGAGTATGTATGCTAAAAGCAGAGGGTTGTCAATGCTACAAGCACACGGGGCCAATGGTGCAAGGATGGTGTTGCCAATACTGCAAGAACGGTGTTGCCAATATTGCAAGCAAAAGGTAGCCAAAGGCTACAAGCACAGTGGGGCCAATGGTGCAAGGACAGTGTTGCCAACACTGCAAGGACAGTGTTGCCAACACTGCAAGCACAGTGTTGCCAACACTGCAAGCGCGGTGTTACCAATGCTACAAGCAAAAGGGAGCCAAAGGCTACAAGGACAGAGGGGCCAATGGTGCAAGGACAGTGTTGCCAATACTGCAAGCACAGTGTTGTCAATGTTACAAGCATAGTGGGGCCAATGGTGCAAGCACGGTGTTCCCAAAGGCTACAAGCACAGTGGGGCCAAAGGCTACAAGCACAGTGGGGCCAAAGGCTACAAGCACAGTGGGGCCAATGGTGCAAGGACAGTGTTGCCAAAGCTACAAGCAAAATGTAGCCAAAGGCTACAAGTACAGTGGTGCCAACACTGCAAGCACAGTGTTGCCAATGCTACAAACACAAGAGCTACCTCAGGATCGCTTTTCCTTCCGAACTCGATTCCATCTTATTTTTCATATAGACGAGGGCCATTTGGCCAGTCGTTTCACCCAGAGTCGCGATCATATCTACGGAATAATAAAGTCACCTAAAAATCGTCTAAATAAATCAATGAACCTCCTCTTGAGGGGTCGAGGAGAGAAACCGTCGTCGCACCAACCGTCAGAAGGCATTTTTGAAAAAAGGTCGTCTCAATATGCGATTCTTGAAAAGCCAAATCGAAGTTCGTGCATGCAGAATGCGTCTTACGAAAAATAGGCGAAATCGAAGGTATATTTCGTAAAATTACAGAATTCATTGCAAAATAACAATGATAAGATTTGATAACAAATATGACGTCACTGATATTGACAATGTTGCCAACTCCGATAAGTAGGAAAGTTCTTCCTTCATTAATGTAGGAATATATATACCTAAATTCTTCCACCACATTAAATAAAAAAGAGTAAAATGCGCTTTAAAATACAATTCATTTGATGATATTTTAAAACCTTTGCATGTGGTAATCTGGAAGGCTGGTACCACTGGGGGTTACTCACCGCAAACCATCAACTTTTGTCTGTTTCCTTTCCGATCTCTGTTTTTCATTCCGTCATGATCAAAGTCTGATAGGCGTGGTTTTTCTCAACTTTTTTTTATTATTTATGTCATAATTCCGGTGTTTTTGTATTAAAGTTTACAATATCGCTTGTAACTCTAAAGTTTTAAAATGACAGGAAGACTACCGGCGTGTGTGATAGACGTGGGAACCGGGTACGTTCTATTGTTAAATTCAATGTTTTTATTAATAATGCTAAATTTGTATTATTAATTTACAATATATCAGCATTATGCATAAATAATATCAAATAAATGATGACTGAACCCTACAATGAGTCACGGACATGAGTCATTATGGAGTTTCGTTATTTCTTTGATAAAGAAAGGATTGAGTTTGATTCTGGCATGAAAGGATCAAAATTCAAAGGATCATTATCTAGAGCTTAAACTGATGTCTAGCTTGAAGGGCACTCGAGATTCAAATGGTCAATAACTTCACCTTAATTGGGTCAATTTGTAGCTAGAAGGAAATCTAACAAGTATCTACCTTAAAAGCCTCAAAATCTTTCACTCTAGCTTTAAATGGCCAAAATATAGCTCAATTGGGTCAATATAAGCTTTAAGGGAATCTAGCTGCAGAGTTGGGCGTAAATTTTTTTCCGTAATTGTAAATTTTTTACAATTTTTTTTTTTCATAATTGTAATTTTTATCACGAAAAACAATTTAATTGTTCGTAAAATCGTTTGAAAAAATAAAATTTCAACAAAAATCGTAAAAAATTTACGATTACGAAAAAAATTGTCAAAAAATTACAATTACGGGAAAAAATTGTAAAAAAAAATAAAAAAAATACAATTACGGAAAAAAAATTGTAAAATAAAAATATGATTATGGAAAAAAATTGTGAAAAAAATAGAATTACGAAAATAAAAATTGTCAAAAAATTACAATTACAGGAAAAAATTGTCAAAAAATTACAATTAGGTACAGGACAAAATTGTCAAAAAATACGACTAAGAAAAAAAATTAATACAATTACGAAAAATATTGTAAAAAAAAAATTGTAATTAAAATTGTAAAAAATTATGATTATATTCGTAATCGTAATAATAATCATCCACGATTACCCCACTCTGTCTAGTCAGCTTCAAGTTAGGCGGAAAAGGTCTAAATCTAGCAATAAGGTAATCTAGCTTAAAAGGGTCTTTTCCTCTCTTCAGGTACACAAAATTGGGATTCGCCGGGAATAAAGAGCCGCAGTTCATCATCCCATCTGCAATCGGAATCAAAGAGAGCGCCAAAGTTGGCGAGCAAGCGATTCGAAGGTTGACCAAAGGAGTCGAAGATTTAGACTTTTTCATCGGAGACGAAGCCTTCCAAGCTCAAGGATATGCCGTCAAAGTATTCTTTGAAAACTCAATTTCTGTATAAAATCTCTTTTTTAGTATCCCGTACGACATGGACTTGTAGAAGATTGGGATTTGATGGAACGATTTTTCGAACAATGCATTTTCAAGTATTTAAGAGCAGAGCCAGAAGATCATCATTTTTTGTTGACCGAACCACCTCTGAATACACCCGAAAATCGCGAGTATACTGCAGGTTTGTTGTTTTTCAGTTTTTATCTTTTATTTGTATTTTTTTTAGAAATTATGTTTGAGTCGTTTAATGTACCTGGGCTGTATATTGCTGTGCAAGCTGTTCTGGCGTTAGCTGCATCTTGGGTTTCACGTAATATGGAAGAAAGGACGCTGACGGGCATTGTGGTTGATAGTGGTGACGGGGTGACTCATGTCATACCTGTAGCTGAAGGATATGTCATCGGAAGCTGCATCAAACATATACCATTGCTGGTCGCAATATAACTTATTTCATCCAATTCGCTTCTGAGGGAAAGAGAGATCGGAATTCCCCCTGAGCAGTCCATGGAGACCGCCAAGCTGTCAAAGAGCGCTCTCTGCTACATCTGCCCGGGATATCGCCAAGAGTTCGCCAAGTATGATCAGCAGCCGTCGAAATGGATGAGGAACTTCCAAGGAATGAATTCGGTCACGAAAGAACCTTTCGACGTCGAAATCGGCTACGAAAGATTCCTCGGACCTGAAA
The DNA here is from genome assembly GCA_018703685.1 of Orius laevigatus. Taxonomy (NCBI): domain Eukaryota; kingdom Metazoa; phylum Arthropoda; class Insecta; order Hemiptera; family Anthocoridae; genus Orius; species Orius laevigatus. Next base: position 52,613 of record JAGWEN010000255.1, read on the forward strand.
TCTTCTTTCATCCCGATTCTCCAATCCGGATTTCACGACCCCGATTTCCGAAATCGTCGATACTGTCATCCAAAATTGTCCTATTGATGTCCGTAGGCCGCTTTATAATAACATCGTTCTCTCTGGAGGATCGACCATGTTTCGCGATTTCGGAAGAAGGCTTCAGCGTGACATCAAAAGAGTAGTCGACGCCCGTTTGAGCCTTTCAGAAAAACTCTCAGGCAACCATCTCAAAGTAAATATCTATTTTTTTTATGGTAGCTTAAAATGGCAGCACTGTTTCTCTATTAACTGGCAACACTGGCCCAGTTGGCGATTAAAAGCCCATCCTAGAAAACTGGGCAGTGTCATCCCCAGCCCCATACAACAGCAGTGCAACCTAACAAATTTGCTACCAGTCCTCTACTTCCACTTAACCTTAATTGATTACAATTTACCATTTCAGCCAAAACCGATCGATGTCCAAGTGGTATCCCACCATATGCAAAGATACGCCGTCTGGTTCGGAGGAAGCATGCTTGCATCCACGGTAATTTTCATCGTCCACCTTCTCGATAACATTTTCATTTTTATACAGCCGAATTCTATCAAGTCTGCCATATACTGACAAGACAGCTATCGAAGAACTCATGGGTCCGAGCATTAGTCCCGCACAATCAGTATTTGGTACCGATGACTAAGCTCAATATTCGTTTTTTGTATTATTGTGCAATTTTAAATTTTTAAATTTTTGTACAGCACAAAATGTTTTATCGATATAAGAATTATTTCATTCTATACGGATAAGTTTTAACCTTTAGCTAATACATTGATCTACTATTATATTCATCTGCTCTTTAAAATAGGAAGAAATCCCTTGTGAATAGTGTAAATTACTAAGTGCATAACTATTCGTAATATTTTTATTTTCCTTATCTCTCAACCTATATGGTTATCGCACTCCACCTGATAATATTCTGCGACCGCTATTAGGCTTCAGTGTGTTTCTCTGTGGCTCTATTATTCGTTATTTAGTATTGCACTAAGGTGTTCTATGAGTTGGTCCCATGGATAAAACCTGATAAACAGCGAACACATAAACGTGTAATAGGTTTATGTTTTGTAAGAAATCAAGTCCAATGGATGGTTGGGAAGGATCGCCAGACAATTGGGAAGGTCATCTGAATTCAGAGAGTGACAAGAAAAAAATAAAAACAGGTATTTCTCTTATTTTATTATTAAATAAATGCAACAATCATTCTTTGTGATATTCAAGCTACACTGATTTTGCTAAAATATAATGTGTTTTTCATAAAATTTCTCTTGGATAAATAGTTGAATAGCGGTAGTCTAAGTACAATCATGTAGGTACAAATCGAGCGTCGCCCATGGCGTTTAACACTGACCTTTCGCACTCAATTGTCGTGTGTAAATTAATAAGGCTATATTGAACTCTTTGGGTTAGCCATAGATGCTATTAAGTCTAATCTAAAATTTCACTTTGTTTTTTAGAACAAAACTAGAAGAAAGTCGATATAACAAAGATCGCCGCATTACTGTTATTCTTCAGTCGAGGTGTGAAACTCGATTCCGGTGTCAAGATCAGATAAATACATAAGCTACCACCGCTGCACTTAGTAGAGGAGATTTCATTACTTGGTAGGCACAGTGTTTCTGCTTGGATGATCGTACATAGGTCCGCAATGGTAATACTACGACGCGTCAGGTAGGTTCATGTCCTCTTTTGCGACTCTTTTGCTGAATGTTCTACCTACTCATCGGCTTGTAGCTGATTTCAAAAGGTAAAGGAAGTCTATTTTTCATGAGTTGAATTACAGGGTTGCCAGATTGAGGATTGATGCTGATTTGGGCTAGTTATACAGGATTGCACATAGTTGGGCAGATTGCCAGACTGGCAACACTGTCTTAAGGGGTACGATGGATTGCCAACTGGCCGAAGCAATGCTCTCATGATGGGCACTCATGACAGAGCTATCACCATCAGGGAGTGTAATACTGATCACGGTGTACGCTCCAGACTAGCACCACAACAGACAAACCAATCTGGCGTGATACTTATAACATAAATATACTAAACTTTTACAGAGTACTCATTTATCATGTATACAGTTCAAACTAACATTTAATGTTTTAAACATACTCTTTAAATATTTACAGATAATAGAGTTAAAATAAAGTGTGAAATTCTATATATATATAGTGAAAAAAAGGTGATATTAAGTCATGGAATTGTTGGATAAAAGAGTGAAGGGATGTATGTGTGGCACTAGATAAGTCGAGTAAAAAATAACGAATCGCCCCCCAGAGTTTCACAAGTATTTACAAATAAAATGGGAGTTTGTCACATTCTTCCTAATTCCATCACGACGAAATGGAAGAGCAGAATTTCTTTGGATCTCTGTATCCTTTGAGTTTATTTTCTTCTTGAGTGTCGAAGGGACGGTCGCACGCTGGTGCTCTTCCATTGCGACGCTGATTGAGGCGCATCTTAACGATAAAGTGAAATCCTCGTCTGGATACTGTAGGCCTGAATAATAGAATAGAACTTACAGGGTTGCCGCAAGAACATCATGTCTTTACTGGGGCGTGTGTTTTCCGGAGGAAGCGGCTTTTTTATTGTTTTTTGGTGGGGAGTGTGTTTTAAATCCTACGTGTGTTAAAACTAGGGTTTTTAAAACAAGTGTGTTGTTTTGAGAGAGAGATAGGACAGTTTGTGTGTGTTTTAAAAAACAGGGTTTATTGTGTAAAAAACAGGTTTTTGTGTTTAAAACAGGTTTTGTGTGTTAACAACCGGGTTTTTGTGGTGTAAACTAGGGTTTTGTGGGTCGGGTGTCTTAAATACAATAGTGTTTTTTGTGATTATTTAAAACAGGTGGTGTGTTATTAACTTAGGTTTTTGTGTTTATTAAAAAACAGGTTTTTTGTGTGTTTTGGACTTTTATGAGTGTTTTTGTGTGTTTGAAAAAACGGGTGTTTTGTGTTTAAAACAGGGTTTTTGGTGTTAAAACAGTGTGATATTTTGGTGTTTAAAACAAGGTGTTGTTTAAACATAGTTTTTGGTGTTTAAACGCAGGTTTTTGTGTATTATCAACCGGTTTTTGTGTTAAAGAAAAAAGGGTTTTTGTGTGTTTAAACAGGTGATTTTTGGTGTTAAAACAGGTGGATTATTTGTGTATTAACAGGGTTTTTGTGCTTAAACTGTTTGTGTTTTTTGTCGTGCTGTGTTTTGGTGTTAAACCAGGTTTTTGGTGTTTAATATACTCCATGATTTTTGGCGTTAAAACAGCGTTTTGTGTTCTAAAACTAGGTTTGGTGTGTTTAAAACTAAAGAGCTTTTGGAGTTGACAGACAAGTTTTAGGTGTTTAAATAAGTTTTTGGCGTTTAAAACAGGTTTTTTTATGTTTTGAACAAGGTTTTTAATGTTTAAAACAGGGTTTTTGATGTTTGAAACAAGGTTTTGGATGTTTAAAACACACGATTTTTGGTGTTAAAAACAGTGTTTTTGGTGTTCAAAACAAGGTTTTTGGTGTTTAAAACAGAATTTTTGGCGTTTGAAACAGGTTTTTGTGTGTTTAAAACAGGGTTTTTGGTGTTTAAAACAGGGTCTTTTGGTTTTTAAATTGGGTGTTTTTTTGGTGTTTAAAACAAGGTTTTCTTGGTGTTTAAAACAGGGTTTTCTTGGTGTTTAAAACAGGGTTTTCTTGGTGTTTAAAACAGGGTTTTCTAGGTGTTTAAAACAGGGTTTTCTTGGCGTTTAAAACAGGGTTTGGTGTGTTTAAAACAAGGGCTTTTGTTGTTCAAAACAAGTTTTTAGGTGTTTTTAAATGAGTTTTTGGCGTTTAAAATACTAGGTTTTTGTGTGTTTTAAACAAGGTTTTCATGTTTAAACGGGTTTTTTGATGTTTTAAACGGTTTTTGATGTTTAAAACACACGATTGTTGTGGGGGTTTACATTTCGAACCAATGCAATTCCCATGGACCGTTCCTCCGCAAATATATAAATAAAAGTGGCAAACTAAGATGTACCCTCACAATATACACAATTCCAAAAAGACCCAACCGCTGTCCGTTCATGATTTCCCAATTTTATTTAAAAAGTACCCTAAATAAAAATAAAGTCAAATATACCCATTCAACACAAGCAATCATCCCAATGACCGTTCATCCCAAAATGCAAAATAAAATGGAAAAATAGATGTACCGTTCAACACAATTCCAAAAAACCCAACAGACCGTTCATCCAATTTTATTAAAAATTACTAAAAATAAGTCAGATACCATTCAACACAATGCAATTCATCCGCAATGACGCGTTCATCCAATATAAATATAAATAAATAGGAAAATCAGATGTATCCAGTTCCATCACAATTCGCAAAAGCCCACAGACCGTTCAGTCCCAATTTTACAAAGAGAATTAAAGAAATAGTCAGATACCATTCAACACAATGCAATTCATCCAATGTACCGCTCATCCCAAAATATATTTTCTTAATTTTAAAACATATTTTTAAAAAGGTGCAATCATCCCAATGACCGTTCATGCCCAATTTGTGGAGAGCGAAAGGGCACGTTATTAAAAAGAAGTATTTTAATGCTCCACTTCTGACAAAAAAATAGCTGCCCGTCGAATGGCTGGAATGCTGACCTAGTCCCTGCAAGGTAGGAGATAGGAAAGATCCCTATGACGCTCTGCCTCCCGTGGGCGCGCATGGCAATCAAACTACGTTCCTGATAGCAGAAACGGACTCCAACGCCTTCGATGGCTGCGAATCCGACGTAGGTCTCCTGCATATGCTGTAGGAGATAGTAACGATCCTGTGTCTGCTCATAATAGAACGTGTTTTGATTGCGCATGCCGCGCTGCTAGAGCGTCATGATGGATCTTTCTATCTCCTACCTTGCACGGACGCTATGTCAGTCATTCCAGCACATTCGACGGTGGGTGGCATTTTTGGAGCATTAAAATACTTTCTTTAATACGTGCTCTTTCGCTCTCCACAAATTGGATGACGGCTCATTGTGGTATGAATTGCACTTTTAAAAATATGTTTTAAAATATAGAAATATATATTTTGGGATGACGGTCGTGTGTCGAATTGACTTGATTTAATCGGCGTGTTTTAAAATTGTGATGCAACGTCCAGTGGGATGTATTGTATTGTGTTCGTATGGTCCATTTTCTTTTGTATTAAATTTTCGTTTCATAAATTGGGATGAGACGTCATTGGGATTATTGCATTGTGTTGAATGGTTTTCGCATGTTTAATGTGTCGACGTTTTTTACAAAATTGGTGATGAACGTCATTGGGATGAATTGTGTATTGTGTCGAATGGTCGACTTTTCTTTTATATGAAAACTTTCGTTTATAAATTGGGATGAACGGTCATTGGGATGAATTGCATTGTGTTGATGGTTGTCATCAGCATATTTATGCGCGTAAAAATTGGTGATGACACGTGTCATTGGGAGATGGATTCGTTATTGTTGTCGTATGGTCGATTTTCTCTTTTTATATGAAAAATTTCGTTTATTAAATGGGATGAACGGTCATATTTGGATGAATTGCATTGTGTTTGATGTGTGTGCCCCCATGTTTGTGTTTAGATAACCCGTGTTTTTGGTGTTTAACTCAGTGTTTTTCGGTGTTTAAACCAGTGTTTTTGGTTTCAAACAGGTTTTTGGGTGTTTAAACAGAGATTTTTGCGTTTGAAACGGTTTTTGTGTTTTAAAACAGAGTTTTTGGTGTTTAACAGGGGTCTCTGTGGGTTTATTAAAACGGGTGGTTTTTTTGGTGTTAAACGGGTTTCTTGGTGTTTAAACATGGTTTTCTAGTTTTATAACGGTTTTCTTGTGTTTAAACAGGTTTTCTTGTTGTTTAAAATAATGATTTTTCTTAGGTGTTTACAAACAGGGTTTGGTACTAGGTGTTTAAACGTGGTTTTCTTGTGTTATGACGAGGTTTGGTGTTTAGAAACAAGGGTTTGGTGTGTTTAAAATACAATGTTTTTGTGGTTTAAACAGGTTTTTGTTTTAAAACACCATTGGTAACCGTGGTAATGCACTGGTGTGTTGTTCTGCGTGTTGATCTCTAATCTTTCGCCTTGCTTCGCATCCATTTCCAGAAATCCTTCATCAGGTCTCCAGCATTTCTGTGCATTTCCGGTAGGGCATAACAGGCAACTTAGGAAGCTCAACCCTTTGCTCATCTGTCGTTTACTCTGCATGCCCACTATCAGGTCGAGAATCTCTTGACTTCTAACCGAATGTTAAGTCTAGACAAACTTTGGTCTACTCGTGCTGAGAAATTAGCGAGACGGACTGTTGAAACCGTGTTTTCTTTGTTTTTCGTCCCGAGGTGGACCGAAAGAGAGCATCTTTGATCGTCCTTCTCTCCGATTTGAAAACGCGAGAGAAGATCGAAAAACAGATCTTCTCTTCATTCTATAACAAGATTAAAATTACCCTAAATACGACTTCCAGCATACTGATCGCATGCTGTATTAGTTCAAAGGAGTATGGCTGAAGAGAGATTCTGCATTATTCCTTGCCTGCATCTGGGTAGCTGAAAATTGACAAACTATTAATGTCAAATGAAAAAAAAAAAATTTGGGCATTTTTAAACCCAAGTGGTTTGCATCCACTTCAGCACTAAAAAAAGCTTGCGCGAAAAACAGGTCATGTAAATTACTGCAAGTGTCCATAATGTTCAGTCTACTATGTACTTAAACATAAAAAAATTTCGAAACCGTTGAAATACAACTAACCAAATAGTTGCTTTGAATATCTGGGAAGATAATATCTCCCGTTGAACTGTTAATTTCCTTTTGAATTGAAAGAGTAGGCGTTTGAAGACAAATAGGGAGGAACTGATAGACGATCTCCCTTGGATGAATGTTAGTGCGCAAAAATAAAATAAAAAATTCATTTTTATTGCACAAAAACCTTAATAATATCTAGATGGTTCTGCTCCTCCGTCTCGAACCCTGTATCTGCCTGTATTCCCGGTTTATGGCTGAATTTGCTATAGCGTATTGACTCAATTTAAGACTATCGGGCGACAAATCGCCTTCTGGAAGACCGAGGACTTTTTTTAATCGGAAATATTTACTTGTGTCCAGTCGTCTTGATACCGACATTGTCTCCGACCTAAACCATTCAAAAGAAAAAGGTAACAGTTAAAAAAAGAGTTCAAATGCATCAGTGTTTGCCAGTTTGGGCAGTTTATTGCGATTGGGGACAGAATATTATTATAGAGGAGTAAAGCAATGTTTCCAGTTTCTCGAAATTTTTATCAAAACTGTATTAAATTGATTTAATTACCAGTATGGGCGAATTTATCCTAGGATTCAGTCTTGTATTAGGAGGATATGGCTCCCAAGATGACAGTTTAAGCACTTGATCCCAAATTGGGATCATATTGAGGTGGGGGAAAGGAGGAGCAGTGTTGCCAGTGTTATGGGATGTTAATATTATGGGGTGAAGGCAGTGTTGCCAGTTTTTGGCAATTGATGCACAAATTGTGTTAATATTTGGAGGGTGGGGGAGCATGTTGCCAAGGATGGCAAATTTATCCTAGATTAGTCTTGTTTGGGATGATATGCTCCCAAGATGTACAGTTGGGCAGACTTATCTCAAATTGGGTATAAGATGTGGAGGAGTTGGGGGGAAGGAGGGAGCGTTGTTGCCAGTTTGGGATAATATTATGAAAGGGGCAGTGTTGCCAGTTTTGCGGCGGATTTATCACAAATGTTGTGGTTTAATATTATGGGGAGAAGGCGGGTTGGCCAATATGGCATCTTTATCCAAGATTAGTCTTGTTTTGGGAGGATTGCTCCAAGAAGCCAGTATTTATGCCCAATTTGGGCTGATATATCGGAAGAGTGGGGGAAAGAGGGATCAGGTGGTTCCGAACTTTACTCTTTTGAAATTTCTAAATGCCTCTGTGCAATGTAGAGCTTTTTCTATGATGTTTCCCATAGCATGGCAATGAGCGTTTCCTAAACTCAACAAGCCCTTCCTTCCCGGACGCCATCTTGAATTCTGCGCTAATCTGAAGATGCCTCAGATGATGTCGTCGCCGTCGATAATCCGGAGCAGCGTATCCGTATTTCCCGGCTATAACAAGCCTGAGCTTCGATCCTTTATCATTCAGTATTCTTGAGCGAGGATCGAGAGTATGCCTAAAATTAATAATTTAAAAATAATTTTATCTGAAATATAAAAAAAACGTACTTATACATGGTTCAGCAGCTTGTTCAAACTCGCCCAAAAAATAGAAAATGTGCGAATTTCTAATTACTATACGCCTTCTTTTCAGGCCGCTTGTGTCTCCGAACTCTCGGCAATTTTTAGGACGCTATAATATAATTTAAATAAATGAAAATGTCAAATAATTTGAATTACTTCTTGATGATATTGAAATCGACTCTTTGGAAATCTCTCCGAGGTAGATAATAAATATTTCCTATTTCCGCACGCTCTTCCTTGTGCCGTAATCAATTGAGAATTTCCTCATCAATTTCAAATTTTTCTCTAAAATTACGTTAAAATGAAATCAAAGAGGTAAAGTGCGTATACTTCGTAGAATAAACGCTTGCTGTAATAATTCTTTGACGACTTCGGGAATTCCGCCGGATCCTGCTGTCCGACTCGTCACACGATATGTTTCCCTTTCGGACATGTAGACGGTTGCGTAGTATTGTAGAGAGCTCGTCCTTCGCTTAATTTATCGTTGAGCTCTCGTGTATTTCTAAATGCCGTTTACACAGTCATCGCTTCGTCGAACTTTCCCATGTACTTTAAAGCGGTTTCCTAGGTCCGCTCGATTTCGCTTCCCGAGTTTGTCGCCCATGGTTTCTGAAAATTAGAATTCACAAAAAGTTCATATTTTGCTGAGTCAACCACTTTAAATTTTCAGGCTTTTTGCCTCAATATGTAAATTATTTAAGGGGTAGCTGGAAAAGTAATTTTTATAGATTAGTTGATAAGTTTTCGCCGTTTTTTTGAATCTCTGTGGACGGCGAACGTAACTGAAAGTCGCAGCTCCATCAAACGACGAATATGTCAATATCGTCCACAGGAGCTGAGGAATTCTGTCTTTTCACAGACATAATAACGGTACGTGGGCACAACACAAAAAGAAGTTTTTCTCTACTCCTGTGGACTCTATCGACTTGAAATTTTCAGGCTCCATCATCCCAAACACAGACGAAATGTGCCAATTTCACGATATCGGTCAAAGCGAGCTGCGAAATCTTCACAGATTAATACAAGTGACATCCCGCAAAAAGCACTTTTTCTCCCACTCCCTTTGAGACCGATCGACTTGAATTTTTTAGTGTTCCACTCATGATCAATCAAAGGACGAAATGATCCAAATTTCAACGATATCGTCAAAAGCGAGCTGAGAAGTCGCTGTCTTTTCACAGACATCATAACGGTAAGTGGCACAAAGCCAAAGGAAGTTTTCTCTAAAAAAAATAACCCTGTGTGACCGTATAACTTGAAATTTTCAGGGCTCCTCTATCAAATCCAAGACTAATGTACAAATTTCACTGTTATCGGTTCGTAAAGTGGGAGCTGAGAAATCCTTCAATCTGCAAGCGGACTTTCTCCGATCCCTCATAGAGCGATCAAATTCCTAAGTTTCAAGTCGACCCTCCTCGTTTTTCGGTCTTCCAATTCTCGAGTTTTCGAACCTGGCAGCGTGAATGGTTCATTTTGTTGACTGCATAGCCTTCACATAATCGCCTAATAAGCGAAATAGATGCATTTCTAAGCTGGCTATATATGCCACAGAAAAGTCCTCAATCGTCAGTGCCCGCTTGAATCGCAGCCTGGAAGAAGCGCCCCGCCCGACATTCTCCTGCTTTTGCAAAGCCTTTCGCCTTCCAAGCCACTCGAGGCACATATTAACCGCATATCGTAACTCTAAGAATAAAAAATACTCACACTTAATACAACAAACATTTTATTCCTTTTCTTGTGTTTCGGATGAAACATTTTTCCGCATGCGCTCAACGACATTTTTTTCCAATCGTTTACAAAACGTTCAATAAAAAACTGAAAATCAACCTTAAGAGAATCCAACAAAGATGACTCACCCTTCAAATGAATAATGTCCCGTCTAGCTCATTATTAGCGCGAGAATTCAAATGTTCAAAATTGTTTTTCATATCCGGAGTCCACTCCCGATTCCGTTCATTTCAGTGTTAGTTTATGCAATGAACGATTAGACAAAAAGTTGAATGAAAAAATCTCCAACGGACTAAAAAGGAACAGGATCAGAAACTGGTTCCAGTCACCGTGATTTCAATAACACCAATCAATTAATAAACCGAACGTTTTAACTTGCTGTAACTTCCGCAATGATTTGCGATTTTAGCGATAAATATACCGTGTAGAAAGCTCTTTAGAAAACGCTAAAAAGTTAACTAATGCAAAAATTGATTGGAACACACTCCTTGGGATGAAAAATCGCAGTGATCAGGCAAGGACTGAATTCCTGCTCCCGATCCTGATCCTACATTCCTCGAACCACGGCCCGCCAGACCCAGCTTTTTTTTTTTTCATCATCATTCTCCCGGTTATTTCCTTTTTCTATTTTTAGAGGCTTCATACTCGGCCTTTATTTTGGCATATGGGAAACGCGTTTTTCTCTTTTATTTGCGTGCTTTTTATTTTATTTTTGAGGGTGATTTTTCTGCCTTAGGAAGGGTATGGAATGAAAAATAGAACTTTCCCCCTCATAGTAATGTATTATATTATTTTTACATTAGACGTCTTTTCTCCTTCAGATCCTAATTTTACGTTAATTATTGTCTAATTTACGGAGGTTTTGGTGTGTGTTTGCTGGAGTTCTAGAACACTATGAATGGTTTAACAGTTTTATTGTCTTTCCAGGGTTACTGCTCTAACGTTATTAGATGACGTTTTTTCTTATATTTTTGCTTCCTAAACTCTTTGATTTTGTTAGTTAGTGTGTAGGTGGCTCAATAAGTACTCTGGTCTGATCTGTTGTGCCCAGCTGTTTAATCGGGGTTAAATATTTGGGATTCGCCATTGTGTGAGATAATTCGTTCCTAGCTTCATGGCGTTCGTTTCTAG
>JAGWEN010000255.1:63740-143995 GCA_018703685.1 Orius laevigatus
TCCCACACTTCTCACCACCTCCCAAATCTCACCCCCCCTCCCCCATCGCCCCGGTCCAAATTCTCCCCCACTGTATCCCTTCTCTACCCCCAAACCCCATTTCTCCCCTACCTTCCCGAAATCTCTACCTCTCACCTCCACCAATCTCGCCCACAACTCCCCCAATCTTACCCCCCGACCCCAATCACCAGGTCAAATTCTCCCCTTCCCCCACTTATCCCATTCTCTCCCCCCCAAATAACCCTCAATCTCGCCACCACCTTCCCAAGCTTCTACACCCACCTGTTCACAATCTCTACTCAACTCCCCCAATCTCTCCCTTAAACTCCCCCAATCTCACCCCCCACCTACCAAATCTCACCCCACCAACCTCCCCAATCGCCCCAGTTTTTCCCCCCCCCCAAATTCTCACCCCACTTATCCTCAATTCCTCTCCCCACCACACCCCATCTCTCCCCCACCTTCCCAAATCTCTACCTCACCTCCCACCAAACTCTCCCACAAACTCCCCCCAATCTTACCACCCCCCTCCCCACCACATCACACACAGGCTCACAAAATTCTCGGGCCACTTATCCCATCTCTCCCCCAACACCCTCATCTCTCCCCCACCTTCACCAATCTCTCCCCCACCGTTCCAAATCCATCTAACCTTCCCTCAATCTCTCCTTACCAACTCTCTCCACATCTCACCCACACACCTCCCCCAACTCTCACACCTCACTCTCCAGGTCCAACATCTCACCCACGTATCCATACTTCACACCCCCATCTCACACCTTCCAAATCTCTACGCCTCCACGGCCGCCCATCTCACACAACTCCCCCCACCTTAATCCCCATTCCTCAAATCTGTCAACCATTCTCACATCTGTCACCTACTCCCCACACACCCTCAATCACCTCTTCCAAACATCTGCCTAAGTACCCTACCACCTTTCAAATCCTCTACCCTCCCTCCCCTCCAATCTCTCCCTTAACACTCCCCCAATCTCACACCACTCCCCAAGCTCACACCACCCCACCTCCCCCACAATCTCCCCATCGTCCAACACATTCTCCCACCACTTACTCCCTCCCATCTCTCTCTCCACAACACCCCAGCCAATCTCTCCCCCACCTTCCAAATCTCTACCCTCACCCTCCATCTCTCCCTCAAAACTCTCCCCCAATTCAACCCCCCCCCCACCTCCCCAATCTACCCCACCTCCCCCAATCTACCCACAGGTCCAAATTCTTCTCCCCCTTATCCCATTCTCTCCCCACCTCCGCAAATCTCCTCACCTCTCACCTCCCCCAATCTCTCCCTCAAACTCCCCAATCTCACCCCCCCCACCTCCCAATCTCACCACCCTCCCCAATCTCCCCCAGTCCAAATTCCTCCCCCCACTTATCCCCATCTCTCTCCCCCAACCCCCCATCTTTCCCCCACTTTCCAAATCTCTACCACCACCTCCCCCAATCTCTCCCTCAAACTCACCAATCTCACCCCCACCCACCACCTCCCCAAATCTCACCCCCACCTCCCCCAATCTCCCCAGGTCCAAATTCTCCCCCACTTATCCCATTCTCTCCCCAACTCCCCAATATCTCCCCCACCTTCCCAAATCTCTACCCTCACCTCCCCAATCGTCTCCCTCAAGACTCCCCCAATGCTCACATCACACCTCCAAATCTCACCCCACCTCCCCCATCTTCCCAGGTCCAAATTTCTCCCCCACAATTATCCGCAATCTCTCCCTCATCACCCCAATCTCTCTCCTCACCTCCCAAAGTCTCTGAACCCTCACCTCGCACATCTCTCCCTTAACACTCCCCCACTCTCACACCTCCCCATTCAGGTCCAAATTCTCCGCACACTATATCCCAATATCTCCGCAACTCCCCAATCTCACTACACTCCCACCTCGATCCCACCAGGTCGCCAAACCCTCCCCTCTTCCTCCCAATCACTCTTATCCAATCTCTCATCTCCCTGACATCTCTGCCCTCCCCCTTCCCCAATCTCGCCTCACCTTCCAATCTCTCCAACCCATCTTCCGCTAATCTCCTCAATCTCGCCATCTCTCCCCCCATCTCTCTCATCTCATCACGTGCGTCTGTGTCATAGGAAAGATCTCTCTCCAGACCCCATGAGAAACGTCCCTTACCCTACATTATTCAAATTCCACGACTTTCTTCACCCGCTAAATGTTCGACAAGCAAAATAAATCTTAAGAACTGGTCAGAATTGTGGAAAATTGGCTGAAATACCGAAGTGTTGTCTCGCGGAAAAAGGGGAAAGAATCCACTCGGAGATTCCACCTCGCCCACTTGAATTTCTACCTTTTTCTCCCTCGACTTTCAAGGCATCATTCCATTTCCAGAAGCCACTAAAAGCTTTAACGAACCGAGGATACCTAAGTGGATTTAGCCATTCGTTTATCTCCTCTCATTTTTAACTTTTTTGACTAAACAATGACATTTTTCTGACTTCAAAAATGCACCAGACAAATTTTAAAACGAAATTCAAAGTTTAGGTGAAAGAAACGCTTTGTTTTCTTTTATTTATTGCTGGTTAGCTCAATGTTCCCTTTCCCCACTTATTCCAGTCTTTCCCTATCTCCCACTACCTTCCCACACCCCCCCACCCTTCCCTCACCTCCCCAACCTTTCCCCACTCCAACTCCTAACTTTTTTGACTAAACAAAGATATTTTTCTGACTTACAAAATGCATCCGACAAATTTTAAAACCTAATACCGAACTTTAGAGAAGAAAAAACTTTTTTTCTTTCTTTTATTATTGCTGGTTAGCTCGATATTCTTTGTTCTGGAGGCCGCCCCTTAACTCTTTTACACTTTCTTTCTCTCAGCCCAATTTGTCCAATATTCAACTTTTAAAGAAATAAGGACGGTTTTTCCCTCCCCCCAAAATTAATAATTTATAATAATATTTTATTATTAAGTTCTCCCTCCCCACTTCCCCAATTATGTCCATGAGCAATGGGAAGATTATGGGTGGAAAAGGTTGTGGAAAGGGGTGGTGGAAGGAGAAAGGGGGATGGAAAGGGAAGAGGGGTGGAAGGGGAAAGGGGTTGAAGGGAAGGGTGGAAGAAAGGGGTGGAAGGGGAAAGGTGGTTGAAAGTGAGTGGAAAGGGGAAAGTGGGTGGAAAGGGGAAAGGGGGTGGAAGGGGAAAGGGAGTTGGAAGGGAAGGGTGGTGGTGGAAAGGGGGGTGGAAGGGAGAAGGGGGTGGTGGAAAGAGGAAGGGGTGGTGGAAAGGGGTGGTGGAAAGGGGGTGGTGGAAAGGGTGTGGAAAGGGGGTGGTGAAAGAAGGGTGGGGGAAGGGAACTGACGTGGAAGGGGAAATGGGGTGGAATGGGAAATGGGGGTTGGTGGAAAGGGGTTTGGGAAAGGGGTTGGAAAAGGGAAGGAAATGGGGTGGAAATTAGTTTAAAAAGTTGTGGAAAAGGGATGAAAAAGGGGTGGAAGGGGGGAAATAGTGGGAAGTTTCGGGGAAGTTAGGGAAAACAGTTGGAAGTGAAGAAATTGGTGAAGGCAAAAAGTTAGGGGAGGTGATGGGATGATTGGGAGATGGCAGTGTAAAGTTTTATTTTAGGCCAGCTATCGATAGATTGACTTTCATGATCTTTTAAGAAGAAAACCTCAATAAAAGTGACTCGCATGTCCTACACGACTCAATATCAAGACGTTTCCGATATTTCCCTTCTTTCAAAGCCCTTTTTTTTATTATTTACTTCATTCTTGTTTACCTACAATCCAATAGGAATGTCTAAAAAAGGGATTTTTATGCATAAATCCTCCAGGTTTCATTAAAAACGTTTACTCGTATATCTCCCTCATATCTCCCTCGTATCTCCCTCATATATCCCTCATATATCCCTCATATCTCCCTCATATCTCCCTCATATCTCCCTCATATCTCCCCCATATCTCCCACACATCTCCCCGTATCTCCCACATATCTCCCCGTATCTCCCACATATCTCCCCGTATCTCCCACATATCTCCCATATATCTCCTAATATTTCCTATCTCCCCTATATATCCCCCATATCTCCCCTGTATCCCCCCATTATCTCCCCCCACATCTCCCCCTTATCTCCCCCACATCTCTCTCATATCTCCCCCGTATCTCCCCCACATCTCCCTCATATCTCCCCCACATCTCCCTCATTTCTCCCCCTTATCTCCCCAATATCTCCCCAATATCTCCCCCATATCTCCCCCAATATATCCCCCATATCTACCCACTTACCCATATCTCCCCACCTACCAATATCTCCCAACGTCCCCATATCTGCGCCACCTCCCCATAACTCCCCACCTCCCTATATCTCCCCCACCTCCCCATATTTCCCTCACCTCCCCCATATCTCCCCCCCCACCACACCTAACACCACGACCTCCCCTGCTACCCCCACATTCCCTATTCCCTGTCTCCCCCACCTTCCTACTGCCCCCACCTCCTGTATTCCCCCCCTCCTACTGCCCCCCCCTCATCTATTCCCCCCACTTCCTACCACCCCCACCTACCCTACACCCCCCACCTCCCCCATATCTCCCATCTATCCATATTTCTCTCTCAACCTCCCCTAACTTTTTCCCCCACATCTCCCACCTACGCATATCCCCCCCACCTCCCCTAACACCAATACCTCCCCTGCTACCCCCACATTCCCTACCACCCCCACCACCCCTACTGCCCCCACATTCCCTACCGGTTTGTTTACCTAAAATCCAATAGAAAGGTCTAAAAAAGGGGTTTTTGTGCGTAAATCCTCGAGGTTTCATTACAAACGTTTACTAATTGCGTTTTAATTGTAATTAGAGGATTCGCGATATCTCATGTCACTCTTGGCTCACTCATAACGTCGCCGTAGCGCATCAATCATTCCCCCACGTGTCAGTTAACTTAACGATCTACCGTGTAAACCAAGCCTGGTGATCTAATCTCTTATCCTGGTATCCATTTCGTTAATTAATTGCATTTTTAATTAATTTTTTTGGCCTTGTCGATGAGGAAAAAAGAGGCGATTTACGTAATGTCTCAAGATGGGAACTCTTCGGATATCGATCCGGTTTAAAATCGTATTTGTTAGCGATTACACTTCGTGAGGATGGTAATCTTTATAAATTGTCGTTAGAAAAAAAGGACCCTTCTGGAGAGGGTGGCGGAAAAAAACGAATCTGCTCGTTTGTCAGATGACGAGAGTACGTGAGTACGAAAAAAGGGGTTTTAAAAAATCCGGTGTTAGCCGTGGAGAAGAATTTTTTCCCCTGTTATGGGAAGAGAAATGGGGTATGGAGGAGAAATTTATAAAAATTCGGGTGTCTACAGAACTCTCCGATTCTCCCCCACCTCATCCAATATCTCTTGTCTCCTCCCATACTGTACCATACTATCCCTCACCTCCCCTGATCTCTCCGCCACCTCCCCCGATCACTCCCCCCACCTCCCCGAATCGCTCCCCCACCTCCCTTAATCTATCCCCTACATTCCCAGGGATTTCCCCCACCTCCCCCAATCTCTCCCCCCAACCCCCCAATCTCTCCCTCATCTCCCCCAATCTGTCCCCCACCTTCCCAATCTCTCTTCCAACGACCCCAATCTCTCCCCCACTCCCCTAATCTCTCCCCTATCTCCCCCAATCTCTTCCCCATCTAACCCAATCTCTCCCCCCCCCCATCTCCCCAATCTCCCCCAATCTCTTCCCACATCTCCCCAATCTTTCCAACATCTCCCCCAATCTCTCCCTCCATCTCCCCCAATCTCTCCCCACATCTCCCGAATCTCCCTCAATCTCTCCCCCCATCTCCCCCAATCTCTCCCTCATCTCCCCCAATCTTTCCCCCATCTCCCCCAATCTCTCCCCCCACTTCCCCAATCTCTCCCCAAACTTCCCCAATCTCTCCCCCCACTTCCCTAATATCTCCCCCATCTCCCCCGATCTTTCCCCCATCTAACCCAATCTATCCCCCCAATCTCTCCCCACATCTCCCGCAATCTCTCCCTCCATCTCCCCCAATCTCTCCCAACATCTCCCTCAATCCCTCCCCTCATCTCCCCCAATCTCTCCCCCACCTCCCCAATCTCTTTCACCTACCCTAATCTCTCCCCCACCTCCCCCATTCTCTCCCTCAAACTCCCCCAATCTCTCCCTCAACCTCCCCCAACCTCTCCCCCCATCTCCCCCAGTCTCTCCCTCATCTCCCCCAATCTTACCCCCACTCCCCTAATATCTCCCCCATCTCCCCCGATCTTTCCCCCATATCCCCCAATCTCTCTCCCCAATCTTTCCCCCATATCCCCCAATCTCTCTCCCCAATCTCTCCCCACATCTCCCCCAATCTCTCCCCACATCTCCCCCAATCTCTCCCTCCATCTCCCCCAATCTCTCCCCACATCTCCCGAATCTCCCTCAATCTCTCCCCTCATCTCCCCCAATCTCTCCCCCACCTCCCCAATCTCTTTCACCTACCCCAATCTCTCCCCACCTACCCCAATCTCACCCTCAACCTCCCCCAATCTCTCCCTCAACCTCCCCCAACCTCTCCCCCCATCCCCCCAGTCTCTCCCTCATCTCACCCAATCTTTACCCCCACTCCCCTAATATCTCCCCCCATCTCCCCCGATCTTTCCCCCATATCCCCAATCTCTCCCCCCAATCTCCAGCAATCTCCCCCCCCACATCTCCCCCCAATATCTCCCTCCATCTCCCCCAATCTCTCCCATCATCTCCCCCAATCTCTCCCTCCATCTCCCCCAATCTCTCCCATCATTTCCCCCAATCTCTCCCATCATCTCCCCCAATCTCTCTTCGACCTACCCCAATCCCTCCCCCACCTTCCCAATCTCTCTTCCACCTACCCCAATCCTCTCCCCCACCTTCCCAATCTCTCTTCTACCTACCCCAATCTCTTCCCCACCTACCCCAAACCTTCCGGGGTCCCATACTGTCCCCCACCTCCCCCCGATCTCTCCCCACCTCCCCCAATCTCTCCCACCTCCCCCAATCTCCCAGGTCCTTTACTCTTCCCCACTTCTCCCAATCTTCCCACTCTCCCGCCTCAGATCCTCCTCTCCTTATTCTTTTAATTCCATCCGATAAGAAAAATAACCAATCGACCGATTTCCTTTTCTTCCAGGGTCACGTCTCCATTTAATTGTCTCACGTACGAGGTTAGGAATATTAATTAAGAAGGTTTTGCCCAGAAACGAGCTTACCTAGTTGCTGAACAAGCCCCTTTGATTTTTTCCCTCCTTATTAATTTCTCCCTATTATCAATTCTGACTTAAAGTTTAAAATGTTGGAAGTTCAGTCACGTCTTTATGCTAAAATAACGCCTTAGGGAACACACTTGGGAAAACGCGAATTAACTAGAGCCGCCATATTTGCAAAGTTTGAATTTCGGTTTAATTTTCATTTTAAAAGCGAGCAGGTGGTTCTTGTGATTTATTTCGAATCGAGCGGTCAAATCAGCATAAAAGCGTGATCAATTTGACGAATTGGATTCCTGTAAGGCGTTTAAGAGGGACCTTCATCACTTTGCGGTCTTGGGAGTTTTCAAGCTTGTCAACGAAGTGAAAGCCTTCCTTTTGAGGCCTAACTCCTCCCCCAACTAACCCACCTCACCATCAACCTCCCCGAATCACTCCCCCACCTCCCCCAATCTTTCTTCTCTCACCCCCCAATCTCTCCCCCAACTCCTCCAATCTTTCCCCCCGACCACCCTCAATCTCAATCCAACCTTCCCAATCTTTAATCCCCCAATCTCTCCCCCCAACACCTCCCATCGCTCCCTCAAACACCCCGAATCACTCCCCCACCTCCCCCAATCTTTCCTCCCACCTCCCCCAATCTTTTCCCCCACCTCCCCAATCTTCACCCACCTCCTCCAATATCCCCCAAACTCTCCCCCCTCCCCCAATATCTCCCCCCACCTTACCCAATCTCCTCCCCCAAACTCTCCCCCAACCCCCCTATCTTTCCCGCAAACTCCCGAATATCTCCCTCAAATCCCTCAATCTCTCCCCCCCGACTCCCCATCTCTCCCCCCGACTCCCCAATCTCTCCCCCCCAACTCCCCCAATCTCTCCATCAACTCCCCCAAATTCTCCCCCCCAACTTCCCCAATCTCTCTTGGAGGATGTGGTTCTTGTGATTTATTTCCTACAGCAATCTCTCCACTACCCCCCCCCCAATCTCTCCCCTACCTGCCCCAATTTCTCCCCAATTCCTCCCGGAATCTCTCCCCCAACCCCTATCTTTCCCGCAAACTCCCCAAATATCTCCCTCAAATCCCCCAATCTCTCCCCCTAACTCCCCAATCTCTCCATCAACTCCCCCAACCCCCCCCAACTTCCCCCATATCTCCCTCAACCTCCCCAATCTCTCTTGGAGGATATGGTTCTTGTGATTTATTTCGAATCGAGCGGTCAAATCAGCATAAAAAGGTTGATCAATTTGACGAATTGATTCGTGTAAGGCGTTTTAGCGGGACCATCATCACTTTGCGGTCTTGGGGAGTTTTCAAGCTTGTCAACGAAGTGAAAGCCTTCCCCTTGCGGACTAACTTGAAATTTTTGCCTGCCCATCATCCGAAAATCTCCTTAACGAATTAGCGAGTAAGAAGGATGATCCGCTTTTTGAAAGGGGAGGGGAGAAGGCAAATTCGGCACTCGGCAACCTCCTCACGTTCCCTCTAATTACTCTCGGGGGCGAAACAGAAAATGGGCGAGCCGCCTTTTAAATTTTCCAAACGGTCAATCGATGTTAAGCGAATTGCGGACACTGCTGGGGGGGTGGTGGAGGGGAGGGGAGGCGATGAATTAAGCGCGTGAATCGAATCCCATATCCGCCCCTTACGTTAATTTGTTGATACACTCGACACATTAGGACAATAAACGTGGATTCAACTAATAAATTAACGCCAACTTTCTGCACATTCAGCTTTCCAATTTGGAATTCGATTGTCAAATGGAGTTGGAAAAATCGATTCCTACGATATTCCCTTCGCCACCTCCACTCTCCTCCACCTCATCAAATCATCTCTAAACCTCTTTAAACCTTCCCAACCTCCCCACATCTCCCCCCCATCACCCCCTATCTTCCCACCTCCTCATATCTCCTCCGAATCCTCATATATCCCCACTTTCCCATTTCTCCCCCACCATCCGATACCTCCCCCCACCTCATCATGTCTCCTAAACCTCCTCATATCTCCTCCGAATCCCCATATCTCCTCCGAATCATCATATCTCCTCACCTCACCATATCTCCCCCACCTCACCATATCTCCCCACCTCACCATATCTCCCCCCACCTCACTATATCTCCCCCCAACCTCACCATATCTCACCCCACCTCACCATATCTCCCCCCCACCTCACCATATCTCCCCCCACTCACCTATCTCCCCCACCTCACCATATCTCCCCCCACCTCACCATATCTCCCCCACCTCACCATATCTCCTCCGAATCCTCATATCTCCCCACATCACTGTATCTCCCCCACCTCACCATATCTCCTCCGAATCCTCATATCTCCCCACCTCACCGTATCTCCCCCCACCTCACCATATCTCCCCCCACCTCACCATATCTCCCCCCCACCTCACCATATCTCCCTCCCCACCTCACCATATCTCCCCCCACCTCACCATATCTCCCCCCACCTCACCATATCTCCCCCACCTCACCATATATCTCCCCCACCTACCATATCTCCCCCCACCTCACCATATCTCCCCCCACTCTCACCCATATCTCCCCCCAACCTCACCATATCTCCCCCACCTCACCATATCTCCCCCACCTCACCATATCTCCCCACCTCACTATATCTCCCCCACCTCACCATATCTCCTCCGAATCCTCATATCTCCTCCGAATCCTCATCTCCCCCCACCTCACCATATCTCCCCCCACATCACCATACCTCCCCCCACCTCACCATATCTCCTCCGAATCATCATATCTCCCCACCTCACCATATCTCCTCCGAATCCTCATATCTCCCCACCTCACCGTATCTCCCCCCACCTCACCATATCTCCCCCCAACTTACCATATCTCCCCGCTAACTCGTATCTCCCCACTTACTCGTATCTCCCCACTTACTCGTATCTCCCCACTTACTCGTATCTCCCCACTTACTCGTATCTCCTCACTTACTCGTATCTCCTCACTTACTCGTATCTCCCCACTTACTCATATCTCCCCCACTTACTCATATCTCCCCCACTTACCCATACCTCCCCACTTACTCATATCTCCCCCACTTACCCATAACTTCCAACCTACCCATATCACCCCACCTACCCATATCTCCCCACATCCTCCATATCTCCCCCCACCTCCCCTAACACCACTATCTCTCCTAACACCACCACCTCCCCCTACTACCCCCACCTTCCCTACCAGCCCATATCCCACCCTACCTCCCACATATCTGCACCACCTCCCTATATCTCCCCCGCCTTCCCATACCTCCCTACCTCCCCATATCTCCCCACCTCCCCATATCTCCCTCTACCTCCCCTACTACTCTCACCTCCTCTATCACCCCCACCTCCCCCTTATCTCTCCCACCTCTCTAGATCTCCCACCACACCCCATATTTCCCCCACTTCCCTATTCAAAATTCAATATCAAGCCATTTTGAGATCTATTAGTCTTGAAGGCCAGCATGGTTTATACATTTCGGAAAGACCTACCGGTCTTGAGGGGTTGCCTAATTGAAACCTTTCTGCCAAACCCAACGGTCTTGACGGTTCGCATCCTAACATAATTTTACGTCATCCATATTTCTGCAAACTCGTCGATTTTCATGACATGAGCATTCAAGTTCTATAAGAATTTCCTCTAAAAAACGAAAAAATCAAGTATTGGAAAGGTCACGACCCTGGAAATCCCACAATTTCGGCTGAAGTAGCACAATAAGGAAGGATTAGCGACTAAATTAACACCAAGTTTCAGGTTAAATTGCTTGTCTAATTTCGAAGGAGGAAGTTTTAGGGTCTAATTGAACGTCAATAGTTTAATCAAAGGCCTTTTTTCTCGCCCCATCCCTCGCCATTCGCAAGATTTTCAAATATTTACCCAAGAACCGTTAAGGTCAATATTGATGCGGGGTGGGAAAGGGCGGCTCGAAGGTACTCAAATGACTTGAGGCGAACTCACTCAAATGAGCGAAAATAGTTATTGAATGTTTAATCTCCTCTTTTGTTCCCTTTTATAAAAAATCGTTTCTGCTAATGATCGAAGCCATAATCGCCTTCTTTTAACCGCCTCCATTTGTTCTTTTAAATAATGGCGCCTTAAGTACTTTGGAAAGAAAGGTGATTTTTTTTTTTCGTTTTTTCGCAAATATCTCGAAAACCGTAGGTCGCAGGCGAAATATTGTTTAGTACAAAATTAAAGATTTTTGAATTTGCTACATTTTTGAACTAATACAATTTTTTGTAGGACTAAACGTATCTGAGCTACGAGGTGGAAAAAAAGGATTTTTGAGTTTTTCCTATGAAAAAAGTCAGATTTTAGAAAAGTCGGAAAAAATCAATGAAGGGGATATCCTATCAAAAAAGTGTACTAAGTAAACGTTGTAGAAAATTGAATTTCCATTTAAAATCAACTATTGAGAATCAATTAACGATCAACATGTAGGGGTGGGGATAAATTTAAAAAACACAATTTTAACCCCAGAAGGACCTGTCGCCTCGTAGCTCAGATACGTTGGGTCCTACACAAAATTCTACTAAGTCAAATTTGTAGCAAATTTAATACTCTTTAATTTTGTATTTTATACAATTTTTTGAAATTTGAATTTTATTGAATGAAACTTTTTAATTTTTTTAAATTTACCCCCCTCTTCGTCCTATTGATCGTTAATTGCTTCACGATAGTTGATTTTAAATGGAAATTGAATTCTCTACAATGTTTACTTAGTACACTTTATTAATAGGATATCCCTTCCTTGATTTTTTAAGACTTTTCTAAAATCTGACTTATTTCATAGGAAAAAGTAAAAAATCCCGCTTTTTTGTCGCCTCGTAGCTCAGAAACCTTTGATCCTACAAAAAATCATGTTAAATCAAATCTTTAGCAAATTTTATAGGCTTCAATTTTGTTTTTATAAATTTGTTTGAAATTCCAATTTTTGAATGAAAAGTTTTTTGGATATTTTTTTTTAATTTACCCCCACCCCCGCTATTGATCGTAAATTGCTTTTAGAGAGTTGATTTTAAAAGTTAATTAAATCATCTACAACTTTTATTAAGTGCACTTTTTTGATTAAATGACGTCTTCTGTCCTTTAGAGGTCAAAATAGAAAACGCCGGTTTTTTGCGACCTCGTAGCTCAGAAATGTTTGGTCCTACGAAAAAATCATATTAGCTCAAAATTATAGCAAATTCAATTATCTTTAATTTTGTACAAAATATTATTTCACCTACGACTAACGGTTTTCGAGATATTGCAGAAAAAAAGAAAAAAATCACCTTAAAAACGCTCTAGACGCCAAATCGCACGGGTTTCGGTTATGGACTCGCCGTTTCCAATTCAAAATTCACATTTTACCAACTTTTTTGTTTTGTTTCAGCGGGTGAAAAAGTGCTCCACTGCACGAATATCGAATATTTCCCAAAAGAGGAATACAGTCCGGACCCGAACGACTCGACAATGGCGATACCGTGTAAGTATCAGAAACTTTATTTCCGTCTTATTCGGGTCAATTCTTCTCGAGATAAAAAAACGAAAGGGGAACCTTTTTTTGACTCTCGCGTGCTCCCTTTTTAAAATCTCTGGGGGAATCCGGAGCCTAAAAGAGGGTTGAAAGCCTTTATCTGTTGTGGAGACTTTTTTTGTTCACACCCCTCTTTCTAGGTCACATAAAAACAGACTTTTTACTTTTTAATGAACTTAATTTAAAGGAAAAAAAAGCCTACGTGGAACCGACCTCAATAGCCTGCTTTATTCTAGAAATCCTCTAAAAGGTAAAAAATCAAATTTGAGGTTTCAAAAAATGAAAATAGTCCATGAAGACTCGAATTTAGAAAAGGAAATTGCATCGAGGAACATTCATCAAACAAAGGACAAAATCCGATAATGTCATTTTAAAACGGTTATGTCTCCCCACAATATTTTTTTTTACCCTCTCTAACATTTTTAAATAACATCTTTGATGGCTGGAAATGAGTTCAGGAGAGTTTTCTTGACAAGAAAATTAGAGAGGGGAAGACAGAATTGATGAGAGTTCGTACTAAAGTTCTTCCCCCTTCCCCTCCCCTCACCAGCCCCCCCACCACCTCACAACCCGGCGACTCTTCTACCCTCTTAAGTCAATCCTGTTGATAGTCACCGGGGTGAAAGTAAAGCCCTTATAATCCCACACAAATCCCTTTTTCTGAATTCACAATAAAGTGAAAATAAAAGCGTTGAATATGCATTTCGAGTGTTTTTTTCATCCAGGAAAAACTTTTCTTTTAAAAACGCCTAGATTCATTCTCCAGCGAAAATATATGGTGTAAATTTGGCGAAAAATGCAATTGTTTTGTGGAAATATCCTAAAATTGATTTTTAGCGGATTTCCGGAGGAAAGTAGGCTATTGAGGAGGTCGTCACGGCGGCTCCCAGGCTAGAAACTTATATATTCGTAATCAGGAAGCTCTGGGGATCACGAAAATATAGGGGGTACCTTTCAGGTGTATATATATATATATATATATATATATATATATATATATATATATATATATATATATATATATATATATATATATATATATATATATATATCTTTTTTTACTAATATCGAGGCTTTAATGGTTGAAAGTTTGGATTTGCCATCAATCATATTTTAAAGACTGGAAAACTTCTTAATCGTACAGTTTTCGAAAAGTTTATTTACTCGATTCTTCAACTTTGGGGCGAAAAGTCCAAAGGCAAACTTGTGTTTTAACACTAATGAAACCTTTCAAAAACTTTAATTTCATAAAACGAATCGATTAAAGGGGAAAGAATTAAAAAGTAACTTCTTGAGACTTCAAAATTGCAGAGACGAGAGTGCAACCTAGCGTCGTGTAGAGGAGTTACAGGCTATAAGGTTGTGTAGTTTCTAAGTCATATAGCTAGGCAACTCTCCATCGAAGAGAGTGCAACCTACTGACTGAATTGCCATAATAGCTCGGAAAATAGGAGCCAATCGATTCCTCTCTAAAATCGAAGGTTCGTTTACTTCGATGCTTTTTTTCTTCGGGTCAAAAGTTTGGGAGAAAATTGGCTGGTCCACTCTATTGACGGATGCACCAAAAGACAGATGTTTGCTTAAAATGTTGATAATTATTTTATCGCTGATTTCAACGGTTGGTTCGAGTTTCTTCAGTTTAGACGATTCTGAGACGGGTCAAGTATGCCAATTAGGGACATACCCTTTCATAGCAGCTCTTTTGGATGAAAACTCTAGGAAGCACATCTGCGGTGCTGCCATAGTGAGCAAGATGTTCGTCGTGACGTCATGCCATTGCGTCAAAAAGCCGACGTTGAAGAAACACACTTATAAAGTGAAGCTTGAAGACGTCATCGTTGTCGCGGGAGCTATGACGACACAAGATCATCAAGGCGTTACCCGAAATGCGGAAATCGGTTTCTTCCATGAAAAGTGCGATTATGAAAACCCGAAAGATTTCGTCGACGTTGCAGGCATCAAGGTCAACTACCCTTTCCGCTATTCGAACCGCCTCCAGGCGCTTAACGTCCGCCCTAAGAAGAAGCATTCAGATTTCGATCTCGACTACAAAAACATGATGTCCGGAAAAATCAAATGCCACTACGTAGCATGGTCGTTTCTTCAGCGCAATTTCCCATCTTTGAAGTACAAACATAATCGAGTCCTAGTGCGCATCCACGTTCTCCCTGAAGAGCCTGTCGAATGCCATCGAAAAGTGTGCGAAGAATATCTCAGCCTCAGCTTGACCAAGCACTGCTCCATTTTGGTCAACAAAGGAGAAATGTGCTTCAAAAAGAACACCTCGGAAGCCTCCAGGCTTTTCGACGTCCACGAAGAAGGCGGTTTTCTCATGTGCGAAGATTATATTTACGGATTCAAAAAATGCGCTGAATATTCAAGCTGCGTACTCACCCGTTCGCCTTTGATTTTTACTTTAGTCTCATCCTACCACGAGTTTTTCGTCACCATCTCCTCGTCCTCATCGATTCGGTCAGGTTTAACGTTTTTAGTGTTGATATTGCATATGGTAAATAGAAAACAATAAAAAACGATCAAAAATGAAAATTTATTAAGTCGATTCGGTTTCTGATGATTTATCTTCATCGGGATCTGAAGCAAAAGTCTGTTAGGGAGGTTCCTGGATGCCAATAATCCATGGGCCAGGAAGCTCAGAGCCAGTAGGAATGCAGAAACCTTGAGCCAACTGGAGACCAGAAACCCCTGGGCCAATAGGAATGCAGTAACCTTTGAGCCAACGGGAGGCCAGAAACCCCTGCACCAATAGGAATGCAGTAACCTTTGAGCCAACGGGAGGCCAGAAACCCCTGCACCAATAGGAATGCAGCAACCTTTGAGCCAACGGGAGGCCAGAAACCACTGCGCCAATAGGAATTCAGTAACCTTTGAGCCAACGGGAGACCAGGAACCCCTGCGCCAATAGGAATGCAGCAACCTTTGAGCCAACTGGAGGCCAGGAACCCCTGAGCCAATGGGAAGGCAGTAACCTTTGAGCCAACGGAAGGCCAGGAACCCCTGCACTAATAGGAATGCAGTAACCTTAGAGCCAACTGGAGGCCAGCAACCCCTGAGCCAATGGGAGGCAAGATACAACTGCGCCAATAGGAATGCAGCAACCTGTAACCCAACGGGAGGCCAGGAACCTCGGAGAATATGAGAGGACATGGACCTCTGAGCCAATGGGAGGTCAGATCTCTCTGAGCCGATAGGAGGCCAAAAACCTCTGAGCTAATGGGAATGCAGTAACCTCTTAGCCAATGGGAGGCTAGAAACCTTTGAGCAAGTGGGAGGGTAGCAACCTAGCCAGTGGGAATCGAGGAATCCCTGAGCAGAAGTGATTCCAAGAACCTTCAGAGGCTCAGGCCAATTGGAATGTAGTAACCTCTAAGCCAATGGGAAGCTAGAAACCTCTGAGCCAATGAGGGGGTAGGAACGCTTATGAAAAAGTTAATCCAGGAACATGGCCAGCTTGAACTAGGACCCCACCATGGTTATTGGGATCCAATCGCAGTTGAGCTATCCCATTTAGCCTTACCGTTTTCCATACATTCGTCATCTTCTGCGCTTTCCGAATCGTCCAAAAAGGCCTCTCCGGTGAAATAGAGAACAGCTCTCGGTATGACCCTTTCCCTTAAATAAGTCGCGATTTCGTAATCGTAGACGTTCCTGTCGTCATTTTCATCAAGGGCGTCAAAAAAGTTGAAAAACGACTTCTTCTGTACGGTTTTCGTGACCGTCCGGACGTCGGAGCCGCTCTTGTGCTTTTGCGTTTTAAGAACCCTTTTGAGAGTGAGGTTTCGACCAGGTTTCCATTTTATTTTGTCGGCTTCGCATTTGTAAATTTCGGACCCTTGGAACTCGAAAGGGCTTTCAGGGTCTGGCTCGCATTTCAAAAAGTACGTTTTCGAAAGGCTCTTGTTTTCGATGTATTCGTTCGTTTTGAATTCGAATTCGAGTCGAAAGGACATCGGATCCATCGAAACGCTGCTTTTGATGTTCGTCAACGATTTAAGGAGAGGTTCATCTTCTTTGGTTATTAGGTCGGTTATGATCGGTATAGAACGTAATACGTTGTACCAGAAATTGGGAATTCCTTTGGTTTCTTCGTCGATGTTGGCGTCTAAGCAGACCGTCGTGTTCGGAAAAGGGTAAACGATTTCCTCTTCTTTCGGCTCGTCAAGTCCGTTCACGATTTCCTTCCTTCTTTCCATAAGGAGCCTCAATTTCGGCTCGAATTTACACTCGAGCTGATGCACGTCGCGGAAGAAATCCGCTTCCGAACGTACGAAACGCGTCTGGAGCATTTTGAGTGCACGGACTCGCCTTCGAACTGGGATCGAAAAGAGCTGAGGGCGAGGATGCTCCTGAAGAAGATGCTGGATCATTTCACGCCTTTCAGCCGGCGTCAGCTCACCTGAATTTTCTCCAATCTCCTGCCTAGATCCAGAACTATGCATTACTATTAACAATGTAAATACCACTTGATTATAAACTTATCAAAAAAAACATCTGTTTAACCGACTACTTGGGCCGGTCATCACCCGTTGGTCTCCTAACATGCTGGGGAAGATTCAGGTTCGCCAGGTTCTAGGCTTTCGCCTTTCTTAACCTCCCATTGGCTGAGAGGTTCCTGCATTCCCATTGGCTCAGAAGTTGCAATCCTCCCACTGCCTCAAAGGTTTCTAGCCTCCCATTGGCTAGGATGTTACTGCATTCCTATTGGCGCAGGGGTTTCTGGCCTCCAGTTGGCTCAAAGGTACTCTGCATTCCTAGTGTGCGCTCCGGCGTTTCCGTGCTCCGTTGGCTCATAGGTTACTGCATTCCTATTGGCGCAGGGGTTTCTGGCCTCCCGTTGGCTCAAAGGTTACTGCATGCCTATTGGCGCAGGGGTTTCTGGTCTCCAGTTGGCTCAAGGTTTCTGCATTCCTACTGGCGCAGGGGTTTCTGGACTCCCATTGGCTAAGAGGTTCCTGGATTCCCATTGGCTCAGAAGTTGCAATCCTCCCACTGCCTCAAAGGTTTCAAGCCTCCCATTGGCTAAGATGTTACTGCATTCCCATTAGCTCAGAGGTTTTTGCCTCCCATCGGCTCAGACGGATCCGGCCTCCCATTGGCTCATGTGGAGTCGGCTTCAGTCTGTCCTCTCCATATTCCTCCGAAGTTCCTGAGGCCTCGCGTTGGCTTCAATAGGTTAGCTGCATTCCTAGTTGCTTGGCGCAGGGTTTATGGACTCCCATTGGCTACGATAAGCGTTCCTTAGGCATTCCCGTTCGGCTCAGAAGTTGCAATCCTCCCACTGCCTTAAAAGTATCTAGCTTCCCGTTGGCTAAGATGTTACTGCATTCCCATTAGCTCAGGGGTTTCGGGACTCGCATTGGCTAAGAGGTTCCTGCCCTCTCATTGGCTTAGAGGTTTCTGTCCTCCTATTGGCGCAGAGGTTCCCGACCTCCCATTATTCCAAAAGTTCCAAATACCCGCACTGAGATTTCCCAGAAACCGTTCATGTAAACAAAATAAAAAAGTTTTATCCTGAAAAAAATCATTAATCAAACCTGTGTTGTAAAGTAGGTAGGGAGCAAAATCAGAAATTCAAATTACGCCCTTTGACTCAACACTTTTAAAATGGAAATATCGACATCTACCTTTTCTTCAAACCACGAAAAGAGAGATCTGAAAAGTCCTTTTTCAAAATTAGCTCTTGTCGCCATTTCATTTCTTCTTTTCTGTTTCAGACGCCGTGACGAGATCGGCGTTCTTCTTCATAATCGCAACGCTCCTCCTTTTCTGCGGCGAATTCTCCTGCGTCTACGGACACTTTCACAGAAGTCGTCGGATATATACTTTTGTTTCTGGAGTTATTTTTATAATATCCGGTATATTTGATGGTTTAAACCCCTGATTAACCACAAAAAAGTCCCCAGCCGTAACCCTAGAGTCTAGAGCGTTTTTAAGGTCATTTTTTTCTTTTTTTCTGCAATATCTCGAAAACCGTTAGTCGTAGGTGAAATAATACTTTGTACAAAATTAAAGATAATTGAATTTTCTATAATTTTGAGCTAATATGATTTTTTCGTAGGACCAAACGTTTCTGAGCTACGAGGTCGCAAAAAACCGGGGTTTTCTATTTTGAACTCTAAAGGACAGAAGACGTCATTTAATCAAAAAAGTTTACTTAATAAAAGTTGTAGAGAATTTAATTACCTTTAAAAAACAACTCTCGAAAAGCAATTAACGATCAATATTTAGGGGTAAATTTAAAAAAAAAAAAATATTAAAAAAACTTTTTTGATTAGGTAACGCCTTCCCTTCTTTTTTCCGACTTTTCTAAAATCTGACTTTTTTCATAGGAAAAACTCGAAAATCCCGCTTTTTTTGTCGCCTCGTAGCTCAGTAACTTTTGTCCCTACAAAAAATCTTTGTAAATCAAATTTGTAGTAAATTTAATACTCTTTAATTTTGTTTTTATAAATTTTTTTGAAATTTCAATTTTCGAATGAAATTTACCCCCACTCATGCCTATTTATCGTTAATTGCTTTTCGAGAGTTGTTTTTTAAAGGTAATTAAATTCTCTACAACTTTTATTAAGTACATTTTTTTATTGGATGACGTCTTCCGTCCTTGAGAGGTCAAAATAAAAAATCCCGGTTTTTTGCGACCTCGTAGCTCAGAAACGCTTGGTCCTACGAAAAAATCCTGTTAGCTCAAAATTGAAGAAAATTTGCTTATCTTTAATTTTGTACTAAAACGTATTTCGCCTACGACTAACGGTTTTCGAGATATTGCATAAAAAAAGAAAAAAATCACCTTAAAAATGCTCCAGACGCCAAAGCACTTTTTTGTGCTTAATCATGGGACCTACCCCAACACATTTCCGTGGATACAAAATACCTCTGGCTGGACTATAAGGTTGACGTTGATGTTGTTGTAGGGTTGTTGATGCTCATCGGTCTCGTCATGTACATATCAATTTTTAAAGCGGAAATCGGCGGGAAGTTACGTCCACGTTCGCAGCTCCAGCCGCCCCAATTCACCTTCGAATACGGATACAGTTTTTTACTCTACGTGAGCGGCTTTATGTCCATCGAAACCGCCGGGACGTGTGCGGTCTTTTTGTATATTTACTGGCATCAAAACGACTGGGGGAAGAAAACATTAGAGATGACGATGATGAACCACCATCGGAAGCTTTCGTCCTCCAGTGCTTTACTTCCCGACCAACATATCTATTCCTCCGGTGTCCTCTATCCTTGCAGACGCCATCCGCAGTACACGCAGCCTATTTTAGGCAACCATATTGTTGATCGTGCCTCACCTCAGCACCAACGAAGGCTTTATTTAGAGCAAGGAGATTCTGAAGATTCCCCTCCTCAAACTCCTCGTCAGGTAAATGGGATGAACATGATCTTTTTCAGACTGCAAACTGTGTTGGAGTTTGTTTGGCTCCTCATGATCAGGTTTTGAGTTTATAAAATCATAATTTAAAATGTCTTTTTTAGAGAGTTAGCAGTGTTTCGACGTACTATGCGTATCCGGACGATGCGTATCATCCTTCAGAGTTGGATGCGGAGATACCGAGGCCGTGGGACTTCCCCCGCGAACTTCCCAGGGACTTGACTACTCATACGGTCTCCACGACGGCGGACATCTCATGCGAGGACATCGGCGATTACTCGCCCCATCCGGATTTCGTGACTTTCGACTTAGACGAAGTTCCCCCTTTGAGGATTCCATCCGACCAGCGTTCCAGAAGCGACTACGACTCTTTAAGAAGG
Organism: Orius laevigatus; assembly: GCA_018703685.1. Taxonomy (NCBI): domain Eukaryota; kingdom Metazoa; phylum Arthropoda; class Insecta; order Hemiptera; family Anthocoridae; genus Orius; species Orius laevigatus. The sequence continues at coordinate 84,262 of JAGWEN010000255.1, forward strand.
ACGACGCCCGTCTAGCGCTTGCCTCCGCCACATCGACACTTCACCGTCAACTGCTGCGTTTTGTACAAACTCGCGGATCAAATAGACCAACAATAAACGTTTGCTCAATACCTTAAAATGTCAATATCAACCTAAGAAATTCTAAAATCGTGTCGGTGTGACGATAACCTAAGGACAATTTTAAAAAAATCTTATACAAAATTATAACCTAGAATAGAAAAAAAAAATTGTTATTCAATAGTAAAAGACGAAATTTTAGTCATTAGGTTGATAGTCCAGTCCCCAACCTGGAAAAATGTTGTGGACTTCTGAAGGTTTTTCTAGGTTATCTTCTAAACCTGAATTAGGTCCCCCATTCTGCCGTTATCAGTTTATCACAATATCTCTTTAAAAAATCGTCCCATAAAAATCACAATAACAATTTCTTAAAGGAAAATTGATTCCCTACAAGTTTTATTTTATTAATTTTTCCTCTCCGAGTAGCCATTTTCGAGAAAATCGGAAAAAAACAAAGCCAGAGGTCAGGCCAGTAAGGAGGAGATTAACCTCTAAATAAATAAATACAAAAAAAATATATGCTATATATTTTTTTTATAAATATATATATATACATAATATATCATATATATAAAACATATATACTATATATATATATATAATATATATAATATATATAATATATTTATATATATATATAATATTTATTTGGAATGACCTATTGACCTATATTTTCGTGATCAGGAGATCGTCATGATTACGAATATATAAGCCTCTAAGCCGAAAGCCTCCGTGAGGCCGGCCCCAATAGCCTGCTTTCCTCCTGAAATCCGCTAAAAACAGAAGATAACAGAGAATAACCTTCCTTCGTAATAACCCGATACTGGACTAAAATTACTTAGGTTTAGTGAGCTTTCCGAAACGAGTAAAAAGCGCACAAGTGGCACTATCCATGTAGTTCCCACGTTTTCCAATAGAAAGCGCCACTTGTCAAAACCTTCACTTTCCCCTGGACTAGCTTGATAGCCGCTTTTGTATTCTGTGTGGATTTCCACTAAAAACAGGGTATAATCTTTTTATACTCCTCAAAATTGTTCGTACTATAGAAAAAAGTGTTATGTTTGTATAAAATATAAGCAATATATTAAAAAAGAGTTTATTTTTTGTTCAGTCTATACAGAATAGTAAAAATAAGATCAAGATTAGCACCTTTGAGTGCATTTTGAATATCATTTTACACAGGGAGGATGAAATGTCCCCCTGTGTAACCTTCCTGGGATCTCCCATTGTTGAAGGTAATTCACTGGTTATATTTAAAAACGCTCCTTTTAGACAAACTTGTCTTTTTAAAATTTGTAAGAAAACTTATCACAAAGTTTGGGCTGTTAGGTTTTTATGGAGGTTAATGGACTAGTCTATTTTTGGTTATGGGGTGATGTATGTGGTTAGAAATGGAGGTTATGTCGGTTCGAGGAATATATCGAGATCTCGGGCGCTGCAGAGTGGAGTGTCGACCGCGTAGGTGTTGTTGAAGAGCGAAAAGTTGACTTGGTATGTCCCTTTTTGACGGTTGAATGATACAGGAGGCTGGAAACGATGTCCCCAAAGTATTTCGGATGCGACATATGAGGTTCTAGCTTGAGTAGTCTGCCCTGTGCTTTCCGTAGTCCCTTCTAGTACGACTATAATTTCGAAACGTTCGTTTATCATATCTGCAGCGCTGATGTCATATAAAGGACTCGAGCTGTCAATCTCGTGTACGATGGTCATCGGCCAAATGAGGAATATGTCCGATTCGTAGTTGTCTGCTTTGACTTTCAAATCGTACAGGCAAGGAGAAAGGACTTCACCTTCTTTCGTCGTATAGGGCTTAACGAGCTGAGCCCTTATAGAAGAGCCGATCAAATGCGATTTTTCCCTCATATCTCCAACACGGAACATAATGCACAAAACGCCATCCCTCATACAAACGACAGCATTTCGGCTAAACATCAACGTCTGCGTCCTTTGCTTAGGTCGTGCCATTTTCGCGAAAACGATTCCAACCATAAACGCCTAGAAAAGCCATTAAAATCCAATTTTTTATACAATAAAAACATACCTGGATAAAGACACCGGTGATACTTTGAAGGCACATGACGAAAATCGCTTCCGGGCATTGTTCAGTCGTTGATCTGGAGCCATAGCCGATCGTATGCTGGGTTTCAATACTGAATAGAAAGCAGGAGGCGAAGCTATTGATGTTCACGACGCACGGCGACCAGTCGGAACCTTCTTTCAAGTTCTCGGGATTCAAATCGCCGTGGGTGTACGCGATGAGCCACCAAATGAGCGCGAAAACGAGCCACGAAAGCGTAAAACTTAATGCGAACACTAAAAGTGTCCATCTCCATTTTACGTCCACCAACGTCGTGAAAATATCCTTTAAAAAAATACATAAAATAAAAAAATTGGTCATTTAAAAGGAAAAAAAAAACCATCCCTTTCTGTTGAAAAATTGACAAAATGTACTAATTTACCTCTCAAAAACTGCTTTAATTCGTTCTTTTAAGGCAAATGACATTGACGATCTCTCAAAAACTGTTTTGATTCGCCCTTTTCCAGACAATGAGGATGGATTACCTCTCAAAAACTGCTTTAATTCGTTCTTTTAAGGCAAATGACATTGACGATCTCTCAAAAACTGTTTTGATTCGCCCTTTTCCAGACAATGAGGATGGATTACCTCTCAAAAACTGCTTTAATTCGTTCTTTTAAGGCAAATGAGATTGACGATCTCTCAAAAACTGTTTTGATTCGCCCTTTTCCAGACAATGAGGATGGATTACCTCTCAAAAACTGCTTTAATTCTTTTAAGGCAAATGAGATTGACGATCTCTCAAAAACTGTTTTGATTCGCCCTTTTCCAGACAATGAGGATGGATTACCTCTCAAAAACTGCTTTAATTCGTTCTTTTAAGGCAAATGTGATTGACGATCTCTCAAAAACTGTTTTGATTCGCCCTTTTCCAGACAATGAGGATGGATTACCTCTCAAAAACTGCTTTAATTCGTTCTTTTAAGGCAAATGAGATTGACGATCTCTCATAAACTGTTTTGATTCGCCCTTTTCCAGACAATGAGGATGGATTACCTCTCAAAAACTGCTTTAATTCGTTATTTTAAGGCAAATTAGATTAACGATCTCTCAAAAACTGTTTTGATTCGCCCTTTTCCAGACAATGAGGATGGATTACCTCTCAAAAACTGCTTTAATTCGTTCTTTTAAGGCAAATGAGATTAACGATCTCTCAAAAACTGTTTTGATTCGCCCTTTTCCAGACAATGAGGATGGATTACCTCTCAAAAACTGCTTTAATTCGCCCTTTTTAGGCAAATGGAATTTATAATCTCTCAAAAACTACTTTAATTTGTCATTTTTAAGAAAATTAAATTCAAAATAGATTATCTCTCGAAAACTGGTTTAATTTGCTCTTTTAAGGCGAATGAGATTGATAATCTCTCAAAAACATCCTTTTGATCTTTTAAGGCAAATTAGGTTTATTATCTCTCAAAAACTGCTTTAATTCGCCCTTTTTAAGAAAATTAAATTTAGATTATCTCTCAAAAAATTGTTTAATTTCCTCTTTTAATTCGAAACAAGTTTGGTTATCTCTCAAAAACTGCTTTAATTTGCCCTTTTTTAAGAAAATGAAATGAGATTATCTCTCAAAAAATCCTTAATTTGCTCTTTTAAGGAAAATTAGATTCATTATCTCTCAAAAACTGCTTTAATTTACCCTTTTTAAGAAAACGAAATTAGATTATCTCTCAAAAAATGGTTTAATTTGCTCTTTTAATTCGAAAAGGGTTTGATGATCTCTCAAAAACTGCTTCAATTCTCCCTTTTAAGGCAAATGAGATTTATTATCTATCAAAAACTGCTTTAATTCGCCCGTTTTAGGCAAATGAGATTGATTATCTCTCAAAAACTGCTTTAATTTGCCTTTTTTTAAGAAAACAAAATAAGATTATCTATCAAAAACAGCCTTAATTTGTTCTTTTAAGCCTAATGAGATTGACAATCTCTCAAAAACTGCTTTAATTTGCCTTTTTTTAAGAAAACAAAATAAGATTATCTATCAAAAACAGCCTTAATTTGTTCTTTTAAGCCTAATGAGATTGACAATCTCTCAAAAACTGCTTTAATTTGCCTTTTTTTAAGAAAACAAAATAAGATTATCTATCAAAAACAGCCTTAATTTGTTCTTTTAAGCCTAATGAGATTGACAATCTCTCAAAAACTGCTTTAGTTTGTCCTTTTAAGGCTAATGAAATAGATTATCTCATAACAACTGCTTCAATTTGTCCTCTCAAGGCAAAATTTTTAGGTAGATTTTTTTTTAATAAAAAAACTCCTTTGATGTGTCTTTTTCCTGATAAGGTCTGGAGATTACCTATCAAAAACTGCTTAATTATGTATCTTATTCGTCGATGTCTTTTCTTACAAAAAAAAAACTCCTTTACTTTGGCTTTTATATTTTTTTTGCTTTTAAAATTTGCTTTTAGCAAAGCGCTTTTTCCGATCAGAACATCATCTCTCAAAAACCGATATTTTTAACCATCCCTAACCATTTTTTTTTATTGCAGAAAATACACAAAATCTGTACCTGAAGGTATTTTCGACGTCTTTTCGAAATGTGGATTTTGGTAACGTTACATTCGCCATTTTTCAAGACCGCTCTCCTTTTCAGCCTTCTCGCCGAGCTTCTGCTTCTAGATCTAAAATATCATCAAATGCATTAAAAACCCTTCTAACAAAAGAAAATCTGGTTTTCGACTTATGCAACTTCTTAGGGTAAAAATACGCCATTTTATTGTCAAAACCCCCTTCCAGCTGCATATTTCGTCATTGATTTACATGATAAAGATTATTGAAAAAAACTGAATTTTTAGTCCAATCTAAGCTCGAAAAGGCCATATAAAAGAAAAAAATAAGGTATTTTGTTTCTCTACGGAAATTTTTAGAGGTTGGTCCCGTGCACTTTGGCGTCAGGAGCGTTTTTAAGGTGATTTTTCTCGTTTTTTCGCAAATATCTCGAAAACCGTAGGTCGTAGGCGAAATATGTTTTAGTACAAAATTAAAGGTTTTTGAATGTTCTACATTTTTGAACTAACACAATTTTTTGTAGGACCATACGTAACTGAGCTACGAGGTCGCAAAAAAACCGGCGTTTTCTATTTTGACCTCTAAAGGACAGAAGACGTCATCTAATCAAAAAAACTTAATAAAAGTTGTAGAGAATTTAATTACCTTTAAAAATCAACTCTTAAAAATCAATTAACGATAAATAGGCAGGGTGCTTCTGACTAAAATCCTCAAATAAGTGCTAATCAATTCTAATTAGTAATTACAAAAACAAAAAGACGACCTTAAAAATCCCGGTCATTTAAAAATAGACTGAAATGCAAATTTTGCTGTTGGGGAAAAAAATGTTTTTGTGTCAATTGTTTCTACAACGGAATTGCGTCTTTAATGAAGGTAATTAGAATTTTCCGACCTAGGCACACCTTATTCAAAGTAGAGGCGGATTAAGTTGTGCAACACGTGTGAGACACGTGGAGTCTAAAAAAGAAATGTCCTTCAAATATGGTTAGTCCAGTCAATCTAAGCCTGGGGGTAAAAAAAAAAGGTATTTTGTTTATCTACGAAAATTTGTAGGGGTCCCCTGATTAACCACAAAAAAAGTCCCCTATCGAAACCCGTAGGGAAAGTGTCTTGAGCGTTTTAAGGTGATTTTTTTCTTTTATCTGCAATATCTCGAAAACCGTTAGTCGTAGGTGAAATAATTTTTAGTACAAAATTAAAGATAATTGAATTTTCTATAATTTTGAGCAAATATAATTTTTTCGTAGGACCAAACGTTTCTGAGCTACGAGGTCGCAAAAAACCAGGATTTTCTATTTTGACCTCTAAAGGACAGAAGACGTCATTTAATCAAAAAAGTGTACTTAATAAAAGTTGTAGAGAATTTAATTAATTTTAAAAAACGACTCTCAAAAAGCAATTAACGATCAATAGGCAAGGGGGGGCGGTAAATTTCAAAAAATTAAAAAAATTTCATTCAAAAGTTGAAATTTCAAAAAATTTTATTAATACAAAATTATAGCCAATAAAATTTTCTGCGAATTTGATTTAATAAGATTTTTTGTAAGAACAACCGTTCCTGAGCTACGAGGCGACAAAAAGTCAGATTTTAGAAAAGTCGGGAAAAATCAATGAAAGGGATATCCTATCAAAAAAGTGTACTAACTAAACGTTGTAGAGAATTCAATTTCCATATAAAATCAACTATTGAGAAGCCAATTTTTTTTTAAAGTTTTGAAATTTACCCCCACCTCTGCCTATTGATCGTTAATTGCTTTTTGTGAGTCGTTTTTTAAAGGTAATTAAATTCTCTACAACTTTTATTAAGTACACTTTTTTGAATAAATGACGTCTTCTGTCCTTCAGAGGTCAAAATAAAAAACCCCGGTTTTTTGCGATCTCGTAGCTCAGAAACGTTTGGTCCTACGAAAAACTCATATTAGGTCAAAATTATAGAAACTTGAATTATCTTTAATTTTGTACTAAGTATTATTTCACCTACGACTAACGGTTTTCGAGATATTGCAGAAAAAAAGAAAAAATCACCTTAAAAACGCTCTGGACGCTTTTCCACCCCTTTTTTTTTTAACCTGCTACTAGATCTGGATGATCTCGACGTTCTGGATGTGCTTCTTTCAAGTTTCGGACGTTCGAAATCGAATTCTGACTTGAGACTCGGAGAAAGGCTTTCGACTTCGCCGAAAAGTCCATTTTCGACCGCCGAATAAATTTCGTTCATCTCATCCGAACTTTTTCGCCTTTTTTTCCCTTCGAGTGGGATAATCGGCTCAAACTGGATGAAAATGAGCGTTTCCTTCAAGTGGCTCTGCCTCCCATTATCTGATAATGAAAACAATTTACAAATCCCCCACCTTTTTCGAAAGCTTTTATCTTTTGTCAAGCGTTTTTCGAAAGTTAAAAAAAAAAATTTATGTTTACGAGGTTATTTTGGGTTTATTTATTTATTTTTATTTAAAAAATGACGAAGTTATGGTCCTAAGATGTAAAAAAAAAAGTTGGTTATTTATCTTAAATGATAAGATAAGAAACCGAGATCAGTAACTTTCAGTTCCAAAAGAGATATTTTAACGTAAACTAATATTTTTAAAAAAAATTGCTAGTCGAAGTTCAAAATTACTAGTTTTTCCCGTGACCAACCACGTGTTTCCAGGAAAAGCACGTATTTCCAAGAAATCCACGTATTTCCAAGAAATCCACGTATTTCCAAGAAATCCACGTATTTCGAAGAAATCCACGTATTTCCAAGAAATCCACCTGTTTCCTGGAAATCCACATATTTCCTGGGAATCCACCTTTTCCTGGGAATCCACCTATTTCCTGGGAATCCACCTATTTCCTGGGAATCCACCTACTTCCTGGAAATCCACCTACTTCCTGGAAATCCACCTATTTCCTGGAAATCCACCTATTTCCTGGAAATCCACCTATTTCCTGGAAGTCCACCTATTTCCTGGAAGTCCGCCTATTTCCTGGAAGTCCACCTATTTCCTGGAAGTCCACCTATTTCCTGGAAGTCCACCTATTTCCTGGAAATCCACCTATTTCCTGGAAGTCCACCTATTTCCTGGAAGTCCACCTATTTCCTGGAAGTCCACCTATTTCCTGGAAATCCACCTATTTCCTCACCTGAAAATCCACCTATTTCCTCACCTGAAAATCGACCTATTTCCTAGAAATCCACCTATTTCCTGGAAATCCGCCTACTTCCTGGAAATCCACCTATTTCCTCGAAATCCACCCATTTCCTCGAAATCCACCTATTTCCTCACCTGAAAATCCACCTATTTCCTGAAAAATCACGTATTTCCAGGAAAGCCACGTACCTATTTCCAGGAAAATCACGTAGGTACTTAAATGAGTAGGTACCTCTTACTTCCAGGAAAATCACGTATTTCTTGGAAAACCTCGTATTTCCTGGAAAACCACGTACCTTTTTCCAGGAAAATCACGTACTTCAAGGAATACCTCTAACTTCCAGGAAACACACTTATTTCCTAGAAAACCCCACATTTAATGGCAACTACGTACGTATTTCGATGAAAACCAAGTATTTTTTAAATAAACCACGTATTTCCAGGAAAACCAAGTTCTATTTCCAAGTATTTCCAGACAACAAACTTATTCTACAAAACCGACTATCTTTTTCAGGAGGAATTTGCGTTTCCAGAAAAATAGAAAAATCACGTATTTCCAGGATATCACTTTTTTTGACCAAAGCTCCAATGAGGTCCAAATTGTTTGCTTCACCTCAATTCATGGTTTATAACTCAAAAAATCTTCAAGTTCAAAATAACAATACGTAATAACGACATGTCCAAAGACTTTCTTTAAGTTTACGACCGCTTTCCGAAAGTGAAAAGAATGAAATTCCGTCCTCTCCTAGGATTTAAAGACTACCTGCCAATTCAAAGTCATTCATTCAACGATTTTTTGTCCATTTCCATCCTCATGTCGTACCTGCTCCTTTAAAGAAACGGATCCAAAGGTGAAAAACACGAAAGAAAATAATTCGTAACCGTTTAATATTCGTGAGGACTCCTATTTATGATACGAATCAGACAGGAAGTCCCAACAGTACTCGATATTTTTTGTTCTTACGGTGTGCAATAATCTGCTTTAATCTCCTACGTCCAAGGTCAAACAACGAAGGACATTTTAGGTGATTTAACGTCTCCAAAACGTTTGAAAAATTACAGAAAAAAGGCGAACTTAACTGAAAAAACGCGTGTCCGATAAAAAAATTGACCGGACGTCATCATTTTTCGGCAACGCGACCTCAGCCCTTTCAAACTCCGGAAATTCGCTTAAAAACGATGTTTAGCCACTAAAAATGAGAATTAATTTTAAATTGAAAGAAAGTAAGATAATTCTTTCTGTCCTGTAATTTAGTTTGGATAGCCCATAGCCCGGAAGTTCTCAAACTACGAAAACTAAGCTTAGCAATTGTTGAGTTTGAGATTTTTGACGAAAAAAGGCTCTTAAAACCCTGATTTTGAGGTTTTTTACGAAAAATTGGCTCTTAAAACAATGATTTTGAGGTTTTTGTCGAAAAATTGGCTCTTAAAACAATGATTTTAAGGTTTTTGACAAAAAAAAAAAAAAGGCTCTTAAAACCCTGATTTTGAGATTTTTGACGAAAAATTGGCTCTTAAAACCCTGATTTTGAGATTTTTGACGAAAAATTGGCTCTTAAAACAATGATTTTGAGGTTTTTGACGAAATTTTGGCTCTTAAAACCTTGATTTCGAGGTTTTTTGACGAAAATTAGGCTTTACAAATGTTGATATAGAGGTTTTTGACGAAGTTTTGGCTCTTGAAACCTTGATTTTGAGATTTTTGACGAAAAATGTCCCTTAAAACTTTGATCTTGAGGTTTTTGGGCGAAAATTGCGTTGTAGAAATGTTGATTTTAAGGTTTTTGACGAAAAAAAGGCTCTTAAAACCCTGATTTTGAGGTTTTTGACGAAAAAAGGCTCTTATAACTTTGATTTTGAGGTTTTTGGACGAAAATTAGGCTAAACAAATGTTTATTTTGAGGTTTTTGACCAAAAATTTGCTCTTAAAATGTTGACTTTAAGGTTTTTGATGAAAAATACCCTTAAAATATGCTCAGAAAGAAAAGAAAAACTTAATTTTTGGAGGATATTTGGGAAAAAGGGGAAAAAAAAAAACCATAACCGAAACCCGAGCGCTTTGGCGTCAGGAGCGTTTTTAAGGTGATTTTTTTCTTTTTTTCGCCAATATCTCGAAAACCGTAGGTCGTAGGCGAAATACATTTTAGTACAAAATTAAAGATAAGTAAATTTTCTACAAATTTGAGCTAACAAAATTTTTTGTAGGACCAAACGTATCTGAGCTACGAGGTCGCAAAAAAACTGGGGTTTTCTATTTTGACCTTTAAAGGAGGGAAGACGTCATCTAATCAAAAAAGTTTACTTAATAAAAGTTTTAGAGAATTTAATTACCTTTTGAACCTTACACCAGCTTCCACTTGGACTCTAAATCTAGTTCAAACAAAACAATGGGCAATCGAAAAAGCACTAAAAAAATTAAGGATTGTGAACGTTTGTCCTTTTTATGACCTGGTTGTAAATCGAAGGTAAATATTGCGGTACCACAGACAACAAAAAAGCCGACACTTTCAAAAAATTTCATTTATTTGGTTTCCCAAAAATTAGAAACGACATAATAAATTTAGCACTATTTATGACGGTTTTTTGGGACTTTTAGACGTTCGGCGACGATTTCTAGCCATTTATCTATGAGAGTATGACCTTCCAGCTTGATTTCTAGCCCTTTTCTGAGACTTTGAGCTCTTGCAGAATAACTTTGCTAGTTTGTGACCTGATTTAAAGACCTAGTAGCTTGAATCTGAGCCATTTTTTGGGATTTAGAACCTTTTAACTTGATTTTTAGCCTTCCTAGCTTGATTTAGAGCACATTTCTGGGAATTAATGACCTTCTAGTTTAATGCTGAGAACTTTTCTGGGAGGTAGAGACCTTTTATTTTGATTTTTAGACCTTTTAGCTTGATTTATAGCCCATCTAGCTTGATTTAGAGCCCTTTTCTGGGAGCTATAGACCTTCTAGTTTAATTTTGAGAACTTTTCTGGGAGGCAGAAACCTTTTATTTAGATTTTTAGACCTTTCAGCTTGATTTCTAGCCCTTCTAGCTTGATTTTCTTTTCTGCGAGTTGGTGACCTTTTGGCTTGATGTATAGCCCTTCTAGCTTGATTTCTAGCCTTATAGCTTGATTTGGAGCCCTTTTCTGGGATTTAGAGACCTTTTGGCTGATATATAGCCCTTCTAGCTTGCTTTCTAGCCCTAATATCGTGATTTCGAGCCCTATTTCTATTTCGAGCCCTAATTTCTAGGAGTTAAAGACCTTCTAGTTCAATTTGAGAACTTTTCTGGGAGGCAGAAACCTTTTATTTAGATTTTTAGACCTTTTAGCTTGATTTCTAGCCCTTCTAGCTTGATTTTCTTTCCTGGGAGATGGAGACCTTTTGGCTTGATGTGTAGCCCTTCTAGCTTGATTTCTAGCCCTTATAGCTTGATTTAGAGACCTTTTCTGGGATTTAGAGACCTTTAGGCTGATATATAGCCCTTTTAGCTTGATTTCTAGCCCTTCTAGCTTGATTTTCTTTTCTGGGAGTCTGAGACCTTTTGGCTTGATGTATAGCCCTTCTAGCTTGATTTCTAGCCCTAATATCGTGATTTCGAGCCCTTTTCTGGGAGTTTGAGACCCTCTGTCCTAGTTTTTGACCCCCTATCTTCATTTCTAGGCCTTTTTCTTGGAAAATACGATGTTTTGGCTTGATTTAGGGCAGACTTACTTGAAATATGAGTTGCTGTTGGAGTTGATGGTGTTTTCCTCGATGGGCACTATCCGAATTTGGTGCGTCGGCGATTTCGGGCTTTCGATGTCGGTGTCGGTGTCGTCGAAATATCGGAAGTCGCCTGGGGTCGACTGCTTCCTCAGAATCCTCAACGGCTCGAGCTCCCTCGAAGTCATCACGTGAGCGAAAAAGAAAAAACGAAAGAAGCCCCTCTCGCTCAGAGTGCCGGCACCGTTCTGCCACTTTCGATGTTCCCTCCCCGCCGTTTTTTGCGCCCGTCTTTCATCCTCTCCCTTCTCCTTTTCACGGTCACTTTGTCACATTTTTTTCCACACTATAATCTAAACTATACTATCACATTATACATCTTTGGAATAAAAAACAAAATTCCGTTAATCTATATACAAAACTCCTTATATCGAAGAGATCTGATAACCCTGAAAAAGAAAAAAAATGTAATTAATTTAAGCACTGGTCTGGAGCTTGGGCCGACAACTTCCTCAAATATACACAAAGAAAGCAAAACTTCAACCACTTTCCCCACGTCGCTAACCGATATAAAAATGTAAATTACGACATCAGAAGTGGGATGAAAAATGCTTCGATGCTTTTTATGAACAGAACCTAAGCCGTTAGGGCATAGTAGACGACAAAAGTCAACCTAAAGGAGTCTTTCTCGTCTACTAAGGGTTAGAAGTCCACCCAAAGGGCTCTTTCTCGTCTATTAAGGGTCATAAAGAACACCTAAATGGTTCTTTCTTGTCTATAAAAGGTCAAAAAGTCAACTTAAAGGAGTCTTTCTCGTCTACTAAGGGTCAGAATTCCATCCAAAGGGCTCTTTCTGGTCTATTAATGGTCAAAAAGTCCACCTTAATGGTTCCCTCTGGTTTATAAAAGGTCAAAAAGTTCACCTAAAGGAGGCTTTTTCGTCTATCAAGGGTTAAAATTGGTGATTGTCAGTCAAAAAAGTCTGCTGACACTTTGAAGCGATTCTTGGAGATTCTTTGAAGCCCGATCATGTCCGAAGAACATGAATTTACTTTAAATGAAGAGAGGGGACAATTCGTACATCCTGCGTCCAAAACGCTTCCTTATTCGTCTCAATAACAGCTGTTATTACCCGCCCAGTCTCGGCCATACCTTTTTTAAAAACTTTTTTTTTTATTCTGTTAATCAGTGCCCCTGAAAGACAGGAAGCTTTATAACAAAAGGCAAATCTAGTTTCATTTGGGACATTATTAGGAAAATGTAGGTCGGCGTAACAGCAGAAAAAATGGTCGAATTGCAACTTTTTTCTTTCTTCTTCTTCTAAAGTTTGTATAATTACCAAATTGTCATATTCGAGATTCGGGCCCTGGGATGCTGTCTGTTGGGTGGATGACGACTTGTTGAAGGGACTCGTTTTTCTCGATTCCGTTTGATGCGGTCGGCACATCTGTTGTGAGGCTCAGTTGGAATCCATCTAGAAAAACGCTTAGTGGTTATATGGGCCATAACTTGGCACATGGCAAATGGCAAATGGCACATGGCAAATGGCACATGGCAAATGGCACATGACAAATGGCACATGGCAAATGGCACATGGCAAATGGCACATGGAAAATGGCACATGGCAAATGGCAAATGGCACATGGCACATGGCAAATGGCACATGGCAAATGGCACATGGCACATGGCAAATGGCACATGGCAAATGGCACATTGGCAAATGGCACAGGCAAATGGCACATGGCAAATAGCAAATGGGGCATTGCGTTACCCGAGTTGTTGTTGACGGAGGTGAGCTGTTCCAACGCCTGGGCGCTACAAAGCGGCGTGTCGACTTCGTAGGTGTTGTTAAAAAGTCCGTAGTCGACGACGTGACCTCCGGTCTCTTTTCGAAATGTCACCATATTCTCGAAACGATGACCCCAGAGTATTTCGTTGGGTAAGTAAGAGGATCGCGCTTGTGTCGTCATACCTGTCGACTCGACGACTCCTAAGGAAAATAGAATATTTTTCGACCACATTAAGACGTACCTTCGAGAATGACGACGATTTCGAATCGAAGTCGTAGCATTTCGCTGGCGGAAAGCGTGTAAAGTGGGCTTTCGGGGGTTATCTGGTGGACAATCGTCGTCGGCCAGATGAAGAATATTTTGTCCTCTTCACCATCAATGCCGATTCTCAGCTCGTGCTGGTAAAACGGTAAACATTCACCTTCTTTCGTTACCTAAGAATGAACATTTGAAGTTTGCCGTGCAGAATAGACAACCTACCTTTTGGGTGATCAACTGGGCCCTAACGTGGGCTTCAAGTATATGACTCTTCCTCATATCTCCAACCCTGAACATCAAGCAGAGTTGTCCGTCGCGTTGATTAATGACCGCATTCCGGCTAAAAAGTAGCGTCTGAGTCCTTTTTTTGGGTCTCGAAAGTTTCGCGAAGACTATCCCGACCATGAACGCTTGGATCATTACTCCGACCAAACTTTGGAGACACATGACGAATATCGCTTCCGGGCATTCGTCCGTCGTATGTTTAGCCCCGTATCCTACAAAAAGGTACAAGTCACCACTTTTGGTCACCACCTTACCAATAGTATGCTGAGTTTCCACGCTGAACAAAAAGCATCCGCTGAACGTTTTGACATCCTGCACGCAAGGTGTCCACGTCGAATTCGTATAATTCTTAGGATCGAGGTCACCATGAGTGAACAAAACAAGCCACCAGACAGCCGCAAAGCCAAGCCAGCTTAAAACGAAATTCAACGCGAAAACGAGAAGGGTCCACCTCCACTGTGCGTCCACCAATGTCGTAAATATATCCTAGCGAATTTATTTTTTTATATTTATTTTAGCGGATTTCCGGAGCTTTCGGCTTAGAGGCTTATATATTCGTAATCAGGACGATCTCCTGATCACGAAAATATAGGTCATTCCAAACCTGGGGATATATATATAAGTGGAATCAGGTAACGACTATCACAGAGTCAGGAGCAGCTATCGCTACTATGTAACTGATCCTCAGCGATTCACCCTGAGAGGCAGAGAGAGAGGGACTGGGGGACTATAAACTCCTGACTACATATATAAATATATATATATATATATATATATATATATATATATATATATATATATATATATAATATATATATATATATATATATATATATATATATATATATATATATATATATATATATATATATATAATATAATATATATATATATATATATATATATATATATATATATATATATATATATATATATATATATATATATATATATATATATATATATATATACCTATATATGTATTTTTTATTTATATATCCTAGCGAAGCCATCGTAAAAATAACAAACTTAGTCTTTTCTTACCTGTAAGTACCTCCGACGTCTTTTGGCGACGTTTTCTTGGACGACGCTACAGTCACCGTGTTTGTTGACGACTCTCCGTCTCACTCTTCTTGAACTAAACCTCGTCTGCCGGTACCTATAAACGATTTTCTATTAATAGAAGCCCCTTCAATTTTTCGTCTAGGCAAACCTTCACTACCGCCTTGTATTGCTCATTTTAAATAACCCGTCGCGCTCTAACGACCCATCGAAACAAACAAAAAAGATGACAAATCCTTTCTAATTTGTTACGCTAAGTAAATTTTTCGCCTAACAAAAACAAGTGCCAAAAGTTTATTTAAAAAGGGGGACGAAATCGTCTATTTTACGGTTTCTTTGGTCCGAGATGAAATCGTTTCTTCGAAAATTTGACGTAAAACGACGGCTTTTTCAAGAAACGCGTCGGATTTTAATGAAATATCGTCTATCCGACGTTTCGTCCGTGTATTTCCAGGAAGGAAACGGTCTAATTTTGTCCTGAGACGCATGTTTCAAAGTGTTATTTTGTCGAATATCCAGGAAAATATAAACGGAATAAACTTGACAGTACTTTTCTGCAACGACACTCGATGATATGTGGTAAGCAATGCAATTTCGGCACATAGGTGTAATAAGCACAGGGGCGGACTGGCCCGGGGGGGGGGGTGGACAGATTACATAGAGGCGGCACCCCCCAGGTCAGTTTTGTTAACTGCCTAATGCCATTTATGATGCCTAATTTTAGACAAAAAACCTCAAAATCAACATTTAAAAAGCTTAATTTTGGTCAAAAACCCTCGAAATCAACAAGCCAAATTTTCGTCAAAAACCTCGAAATCAACATTTATAATTGCCTAATTTTCGTCAAAAACCTCAAAATCAACATTTATGAAGCCTAATTTTCGTCCAAAAACCTCAAAATCAACATTTAAAAAGCTTATTTTTGGTCAAAAAACCTCGAAATCAACAAGCCAAATTTTTGTCAAAAACCTCAAAATCGACATTTTAAAAGCTAAATTTTCGTCAAAAAACAAAAATAAAAATAAAACCTCAAAATCCACATTTAAGATGCCTAATTTTCGTCCAAAAACTTCAAAATCAACATTCATTAAGCCAAATTTTCGTCAAAAACCTCGAAATCAACATTTATAATTGCCAAACTTTCGTCAAAAACCTCAAAATCAACATATTTAAAGCCTAATTTTCGTCAAAAAACCCTCGAAATCAACATTTATGAAGCCTAATTTTCGTACACAAACCTTAAAATCGTCATTTAAAATGCCAAACTTTCGTCAAAAACCTCAAAATTAACATTCTTAAAACCTAAATTTAGTCAAAAAAAAAACCTCAAAATCAACATTTATCATGCCTAATTTTCGTCAAAAAAACCTCAAAATCAACAAGCAAAATTTTCGTCAAAAACCTCAAAATCAACGTTCATTAAGCCTAATTTTCGTCCAAAAACCTCAAAATTAACATTTTAAAAGCTAAATTTTCGTCGAAAACAAAAAACAAAAAAAACCTCAAAAATCAACATTTAAGATGCCTAATTTTCGTCCAAAAACCTCAAAATCAACATTCATTAAGCCAAATTTTCGTCAAAAACATCGAAATCAACATTTATAATTTCCTAATTTTCGTCAAAAAAAACCTCAAAATCAACTTTAAATTGACAATTTTTCGTCAAAAACCTCCAAATCAAGGTTGTAAGACCAATTTTTGTCAAAAAATATCAAAAACAACGTTTTAAGTGCAATTTCTTTTGTCAAAATCAACATTTAAAAAGCCGTATTTTGGTCAAAAAACCTCGAAATCAACATTTTAAAAGCCAAATTTTCGTCAAAAACCTCGAAATCAACAATTAAGATGCCTGATTTTTGTCCAAAAACCTCAAAATCAACACTTTTTAAAGCCTAATTTTCGCCAAAAACCTTGATATCAACATTTATAATTGCCTAATTTTCGTCAAAAAACCTCAAAATCAACTTTAAAATGACAATTTTTCGTCAAAAACCTCCAAATCAAGGTTGTAAGACCAATTTTTGTCAAAAAATCTCAAAATCTACGTTTTAAGTGAAATTTCTTTTGTCAAAAACCGTTAAAATCAACATTTTAAACCCCAAATTTCATCCAAAAACCTCAAAGTTAACATTCAAAACTTTGGGGGGGGGGGAAAAGGATTTAATTTGTTTAAAAGGGGGGCGCACTGTGAAAAAGTTTAGGAACCTCTGTTTTTGTCTAATATATTTTTCTAAAAGCCAATTTTCTGTTAAAATTTGTTGCCCCCCCCCATCCGGGCGCCATCAACTAAAAACCCACCCACACCCTAGGGTCCCAGTCCGCCCCTGGTCTGGAGTTGCCTCCTTCGATAACTTTCTCTACAGGCATTTAACCCATTGAAAATATTTATGAATTCTTCACGGTAGGATCGTACAATTTTACTGTTCTGTAAATCATTTCGTTCTATTTTGAATAAGAATTCTAATAATTCGGATCGAATCGATTTAATAGCATAAATGATTAGGAATTTAATTATTTTCGAAATTGCATTCCAAATGAAAAAGCGGAAATCAGGGTTAATGTCAATGACGAGTTCTTTTGGCAAGTATCTTATTAGTGACATGAAAAATCTGGTTTTGTGTATTTTAGTGGGGGGGCTTGTAAATGTCATTTTTTTAAAGCGTCTCGCAATAAATTTTACGGCTTACGATTCATCACGTTATTTTTGAAGTAATTTATTCTTTTTTTAAAATAAAAGAAAAACAACACTAAACGCTCGTGTTTGAAATTATTTAATTTCTTTATATTTGTTGACTTTTTGCCCAGGGAATGAAGTAAATCTTGCGTCAAAGTAGCAGACATGTTTTTAAAAAACCGCTTCTAAGCGGTCCTCGGGCTATTAGTCCAGTCAAATTAAACCCAAAACGGCCAAATAAAGGGGGAAAAAAAGGTATTTTGTTTATCCACAGAAATGTGTAGGGGTTGGTCACCTGATTAACCACGAAAAAGTCCAAAAGTTTTTAATGCGATTTTTTTCGTTTTTTTCCAAATATCTCAAAAACCGTAGGTCGTAGGCGGAAAAATATTTAGTACAAAATTAAAGATAATTAAATTTGCTATAATTTTGAGCGGATACGATTTTTTGTAGGACCAAAATTATCGGAGCTACGAGGTTGCAAAAAAAAAAAAAGACAGAAGACGTTTGGTCCTAAAAAAAATCTTAGTAAATCAAATTTGTAGCAAATTTTATAAACTTTGATTTTGTTTTTATTCATTTTTTTGAAATTTCAATTTTTTAATGATTTTTTTTTTAATTTACCCCCACCCCCGACTTTTGACCGTTAATTTTTTTTTTAGGGTTGGATCTTAAAAGTAATTAAATTCTCTACGACTTTTATAAAGTACACTTTTTTGATTAAATGACGTCTTCTGTCCTTTAGAGGTCAAAATAGAAACCCTGGTTTTTTTGCGATCTCGTAGCTCAGAAACGTTTGGTCCTACAAAAAATTGTATTAGCTCAAAATTATAGAAAATTTAATTATCTTTAATATTGTACTAAATAGTTTTCCGCCTACGAGTTACGACCTACGGTTTTCGAGATATTATGAAAAAAAAAAAAAAAAAAAAAAATCACATTAAAAACGCTCCAGCGTACAAAGCGCACGGGTTTTTGGACTTTTTTGTGGTTAATCAGGGGAACCCTACACATTTCCGTGGATAAACAAAATACCTTATTTTTTTTCCACCCCCAGGCTTAGTTTGACACATATGATACATTCCCGTCACGATTTCCAATCATCCGAAATCTTCAGGTTTTACGAAAATCACGAATGTGCGCTTTGTGGCCTAAAGTAGCAGAACAGCAGGTTTTTGACCCTTAAAAAGTCTGATATTCTGTTGAAAAATTCAAGACTGTATAGGGGACGTTTTCTATATAGGCGAACGTGTTGGAGCTTTATCAAATTGGCACCAATCTTAGCACTAATAGTGTCTGAACACTATTTATAATAAGTGCGAGCGAGATGGAAATCAAAACGAGGTTTAAGAGACGCTTGAGGGTTAGTAAACAGCGTCTGAGGCGTACTTGGAACATTTTTTTCAAATGATTTGGTACAATGTAGTTCCTGTAGTTCTCCCTCATATCCTAGGGGGGTGAGGCAAGGGGACTGCTGCATTGCCATCTCCAGACTCTAAGCAGGATTGGCCTCAGACTACCCCAATCTTAACATCTAATGGCAATAAAACTGCCATATACACCTAAAACATGGCGTGTTTCCTTATATTTTGATATCGAATTTACTATATGGACGATGACCTTTAGTAAAGACGAAATAAAGTTAATAAAAAAGGTATTCAAAGCCCATTTCTTTTGTAGTCCAATACCCACCATAGGGGACTCTAAAAAAAAAAAGGAAGAAATTGAGGTTTCATTTTTATAAATTATTATCGGGCTTATCGTTGAATAGAGTTTTGTCAGAGTTGATAAAAAAACAGAATCAAGGCCTGCAGAAAGCAAAATTTAAAAGTTTTAAAAAAACCAGTAAGATTACAGGGTTGCCAGATTGGGCCTTATAAAAGGAGCCCAATTTGCGATAAATCGCCCAAACTGGCAACACTTTCAAAAACCATACATTGTAAGATTACAGGGTTGCCAGATTGGGACTTATAAAAATAGCCCAATTTGGGATAAATCGCCCAAATTGGCATCACTTTCAAAATCCCAACTTTGTAAGATTACAGGGTTGCCAGATTGGGCCTTATAAAAGGAGCCCAATTTGAGATAAATCGCCCAAATTGACAACACTGTCAAAAGCCCAACTTTGTAAGATTACAGGATTGCCAGATTGGGCCTTGTAAAAGTAGCCCAATTTGCGATAAATCGTCCAAACTGGCAACACTTTCAAAAGCCCAACTTTGTAAGATTACAGGGTTGCCAGATTGGGCCTTATAAAAGGAGCCCAATTTGAGATAAATCGCCCAAATTGACAACACTGTCAAAAGCCCAACTTTGTAAGATTACAGGATTGCCAGATTGGGCCTTGTAAAAGTAGCCCAATTTGCGATAAATCGTCCAAACTGGCAACACTTTCAAAAGCCCAACTTTGTAAGATTACAGGGTTGCCAGATTGGGCCTTATAAAAGGAGCCCAATTTGGGATAAATCGCCCAAACTGGCAACACTGTGAAAAGCCCAACTTTGTAAGGTTACAGGGTTACCAGATTGGGCCTTATAAAAGAAGCCCAATTTGGGGTAAATCGCCCAAAATGGCAACACTTTCAAAAGCCCAACTTTTTAAGATTACAGGGTTGCCAGATTGGGACTTATAAAAGGAGCCCAATTTGGGATAAATCGCCCAAACTGGCATCACTTTCAAAATCCCAACTTTGTAAGATTACAGGGTTGCCAGATTGGGCCTTATAAAAGGAGCCCAATTTGGGATAAATCGCCCAAACTGGCAACACTGTGAAAAGCCCAACTTTGTAAGGTTACAGGGTTGCCAGATTGGGCCTTATAAAAGAAGCCCAATTTGGGATAAATCGCCCAAACTGGCAACACTGTGAAAAGCCCAACTTTTTAAGTTCACAGGGTTGCCAGATTGGGCCTTATAAAAGAAGCCCAATTTGGGATAAATCGCCCAAACTGGCATCACTTTCAAAATCCCAACTTTGTAAGATTACAGGGTTGCCAGATTGGGCCTTATAAAAGGAGCCCAATTTGCGATAAATCGCCCAAACTGGCAACACTTTGGGGGTATTGGGTTGTTTTGGGGGGAGGAGGTAGTTAGAAGGCCATTAAAAGCATAGAAAATAGGAAAAAAAAATCAAACCTTAAAAATTACCATGGATTTTTCTTAGTCCACATTTCGTCCCAAAAATGAAATTACATGATTGGAGAATCAAAATTTTCATAAGTACAAAAAAAAAAGAAATTTCTCACTATGAAGAGAGAACACTTCCGATAATTACCATAAGAACATAAACAACAAGAGAGTTTCCATTAAAAAATACACAAAAAACGTGTTTCGAGAGGCTAAAAAACTGCAGACTCAAATCTTTTTCACTAACTATTGTTCGCCGATATATTTTTATTTTGTTTTGGCATCGGGTTTTGACTAGGGAGCTTCTTTCTCTTCTATTTCGCAGTGGGGGGAGAAAAGGGACGAACCTCCCCCACTTGAAACAATAGAGATCCCCAACTAGCCAAGAATCAAAAAGTGTCAGTTCGCTGATTACGAATCTGCAGTTTGCTAACAAAAATTTTGCCTTGAACCGCGTCAAAATCGCAAAAAAGTCAAAATTTTAGCATTTTTTGCGGTTTTTTGATTATATCTCAAAAACTATGCGTTTCAGCGACTTGACCACTTAGTACAAAATTAAAGCTAATAAGATAACCTTTAATTTTGTACTAAGTGATCAAGTCGCTGAAACGCATAGTTTCGAAGATATAGGCTAAATAAAAACAAACATTTTGTGATTTTGACAAATTGCGGGCAGAACTTCTGTCAGAAAACCTCGGATTCGTAATCAGCGACCTAAAAAAACGAAATACGATGGAGATTACGAATTGTTATATTCTAGATTTCAAACACAAAAGACTAGAAGAGGACCGAAATTCTATTTATATTTTATAAAAGAGCATATGACGTCATCGATGCATAAGGCACTCGAAAACCCTTTCGGGATATCAAATCAAAGTTGCATTTTGGAAACGAAATTGATCGAAAAAATTACGCTCTCGAAACAAGTTATGCAAAATAAACGATTTTTTCTTGACATGGGTGGTCAAAATGGCGATTTTAATTGAGGACCGAGTCGATAAATTAAATAAAAAAAAGTTTTGATTTTATTATTCACGGTCGTTTGTGAGACGAAAAAAGGCGGACTATTTCGACGGGGCGTTTACGAGACGATCAAAAGGTCATTTCTTACAGAAGTGTGTAAACTATAAACCCCATTTATATGCGATTATTTCGAGAAATCTGGACCAATGACGAAACAAAGGGTGGGGGGGGGGAGACAATAAGGAAAGAAAATGGAATTTAAAAAAAGAAAATCCGTGGGTTTATGAACACCCTTCGTTTTAAATGAGTCAAGGCGAAGAATCGTGATTCATGGACCAAGATATAAAATAAATCAATAGATATGATTTCACAAAAATTAACTTCCTCAAACCCCATACATATACATATCCTAATCCAGGGGCCAGCCAACCTAGGTGCTCTAAAAGTACTGTCTAGACCACCTAGGTGCTGTTAAAGTACTGTCTAGACCATCTAGGTGCTGTTAAAGTACTGTCTAGACCACCTAGGTGCTGTAAAAGTACTGTAGGTGCTGTAAAAGCACTGTAGGTGCTGTAAAAGCACTGTAGGTGCTGTAAAAGCACTGTTGGTGCTGTAAAAGCACTGTAGGTGCTGTAAAAGCACTGTTGGTGCTGTAAAAGCACTGTAGGTGCTGTAAAAGCACTGTAGGTGCTGTAAAAGCACTGTAGGTGCTGTAAAAGTACTGTAGGTGCTGTAAAAGTACTGTAGGTGCTGTAAAAGTACTGTAGGTGCTGCTAAAGTACTGTAGGTGCTGTAAAAGTACTGTAGGTGCTGTAAAAGTACTGTAGGTGCTGTAAAAGTACTGTAGGTGCTGTAAAAGTACTGTTTGGCCACCTCCAGTCCCCACCCCTAAACACCTCTATACCCCAAACCACTAGAGCCCTCCACCTATAGCCACACCACAGTTTCCACGAGTTGATGAACCTTTCTCTATATGAGAGAAGCAAAGTGGCCACTCAACAAAATAAACAATCAAAACGTTTCCTCCTCTTCCATTTTACTTCTCAAAACGTCCGAGAAAAGAAATAAACATAAGATTAGGATCTATTTACGACCAAAGGCCAACATTTCTCGTAAGAAAGAAAGAAAGAAGAAAAAAGTTTTCCTCATTTTAAAATTCAACGACAGGTTTTTTTGTTTGTATTTTTTTTTATTTATTTTTTTTTATTATTGTCCCCCCAGGGAGGTGAGAAAAGGGGACTCCTGAAGTACAAACGTGGAAAAGGGTATAATCATTTTTAAAAAACCAGTAAACTCATGGGGGCTACAATAGAATTAAAAAAGAAATTCTTAATATTTTGAAAAAAAGGGCTTAAATAAAAAATGGGTTTTACGGTTCATAAGGCCGTGGACCTATTTGGACAGGCGCCAAATTGTGACGTCAGCCACGATCTATCTGATTCATTTTCCAAGGGTTTTTTTGACACTTATTTATTTTTCCGCCTTGCACCTCCACGCCTTTGATTTAAAGACGTTGAACTTCCCGTTCTCCCCATAATATTAACAATTGGTTATTCTTGAATCGTCCAAAAAGTTGAAATTTCTTCAATTCGTTATGAATGCTCCATTATGGTTATAAATAGGAGGTTTTGATAAGCCAAAAGTTTGAAGAGAGTACGTCATCGTATTCCTTGATTTATCGAGCACATTATCCTAAGCGTGTTAATTAATTTGGATTTTAATGGAAGGAAGAACGTTGAAAGGAATAGAGGAAAATAGCCTGTCTGGAACCATCCCAGACTGAATGCTCGGTTGTCCTCAAATATTGAAACGTCTCTACTATATATTTATAGCCAAAGTGAAGAATTCGCCTCGTTCATGCATTTTAATCAATTATCTTGTTGTCTGTACCAGTTTTTCTTTCTGTTTTAAATCCCACGAACAAAAAAGGTAGAAAAAAACGCGGAAATGTAAGGAATCTTGTAGGTAGCAACCGGTTTTAATCGTTATTTTTTAAATTTTTTTTATACTTTTTGCCTCCGGATAAGAAGTAGTAGATTCAAAATAATGTCTTGGGGCAGTGGATGGTGCTACAGAGCACCTAAGTGTTTTGGAAAGTGGTTTTTCGTCCAAAAACCTCGAAATCAACGTTTAAAAAGCCTAATTTTGGTCAAAAAACCTCGAAATCAACATTTATGATGCATAATTTTCGTCCAAAAACCTCAAAATCAACTTTTAAAAAGCCTAAATTTGGTCAAAAAAACCTTGAAAACAACATTTATGATGCATAATTTTCTTCCAAAAACCTCAAAATCAACATTTAAAAAGCTAAATTTTCGTCAAAAAACAAAAACAAAAAACCCTCAACATTTAAGATGCTTAATTTTCGTCCAAAAAAACTAAAAATCAACACTCATAAAGCCAAATTTTCGTCAAAAACCTTGAAATCAACATTTTTAAAGCCTAATTTTCGTCCAAAAACCTCGAAATCAACATTTATGATGCATAATTTTCGTCCAAAAACCTCAAAATCAACACTTTTAAAGCCTAATTTTGGTCAAAAAAACCTCGAAATCAACATTTATGATGCATAATTTTCGTCCAAAATCCTCAAAATCAACACTTTTAAAGCCTAATTTTGGTCAAAAAACCTCGAAATCAACATTTATGATGCATAATTTTCGTCCAAAAACCTCAAAATCAACATTTAAAAAGCTAAATTTTCGTCAAAAAACCCTTAACATTTAAGATGCCCAATTTTCGTCCAAAAACCTCAAAATCAACTTTAAATTGACAATTTTTCGTCAAAAGCCTCCAAATCATGGTTATAAGACCAATTTTTGTCAAAAAATCTCAAAATCAACGTTTTAAGTGCAATTTCTTTTGTCAAAATCAACATTTAAAAAGCCTAATTTTGGTCAAAAAACCTCGAAATCAACATTTATGATGGCTAATTTTCGTCAAAAAACCTCAAAATCAACATTTAAAAAGCCAATTTTCGTCAAAAACCTCAAAATTAACATTTTAAAATCCTAATTTTGGTCAAAAAACCTCGAAATCAACATTTTTAAAGCCTAATTTTCGTCAAAAAACCTCAAAATCAACATTTAAAAAGCCAAATTTTCGTCAAAAACCTCAAAATTAACATTTTTAAATCCTAATTTTGGTCAGAAATCCTCGAAATCAACATTTATGATGCCTAATTTTCGTCCAAAAACCTCAAAATCAACTTTAAATTGACAATTTTTTGTCAATAACCTCAAAATCATGATTATAAGAGCAAATATTTTTGTCAAAAAATCTCAAAATCAACGTTTTAAGTGCAATTTCTTTTGTCAAAAACCTCAAAATCAACATTTTAAAACCCAAATTTCATCCAAAAACCTCAAAGTTAACATTCAAAACTTTGGCAAAGGATTTAATTTGTTTAAAAGGGGGCGCACTATGAAAAAGTTTGGAAACCTCTGTTTTTGCCTAATATATTTTTCTAAAAGCCAATTCCCCCCCCCCCCTCCGGGCACCCCCTTAACTGAAAACCCACCCACACCCTAAGGTCCCAGTCCGCCCCTGCTGTTACCTCACCTAGGTGGAGTAGATGGTGCTACACACTAGGTGTTGTGGATTGAGCTATACAGCCCCTAGATCCGTTATTTGGTGCTATACAGCACCTAGGTGGGGTAGATGGTGTAATACTGCACCTAGGTGTTGTGGATGGTGCTTTACAGAACCTAGGTGCAGAATATGAATGCACCAAGTGCTGTATATGATGCTATATACATAATATATGGTGCTATAAAGCACCTAGGTGAGGTAACGGTTACAATAAAGCAGCCAGTTAGAGATGTTCTACCTGAACAATGATGAGGTTTTGTGGTTTCCGATCTTTCCGACGTATCCGAGGAGTCCGTTGGTCTCAGTCGGCGTCGTCGGAGCTTCTTCGTCGGGGGTGACCGCCAGTTTGACAGCGACCGCCGTCGTCGGCGTCATCGTCGAGCTTATCAGTTGCTCCCATTGTGTGCTCATCCTCAAAATTTCTAAAAAAATTTTTCTCCCTTTTTTTTCGCCCTCTTTCTAATTGAGTTTACCTTCTGTCACTCAACATTTGACATTAAAAACCTCAAAATTTTGGCACGCGCTCAAAATATATATTTTAAGTTGGCCAAACTTGTTATTTTTGATATCTTTCATAATTTCTCATTACGTATTTTGACATTTTAAGTTGAAAATTTGAAAGCGACCACTTTCTTTTAAGTTCACTTAACGGTTGGCAACACGAGACTGGGATGATCGGGTCCACGCTGACTCCCGATCCCCCACCGGGCTCCGTTTTTTTTTCTTCCCTCTCGGGGTGAGTCATTCCCTCACCTTTGTCAGATTATTCTATAAATTTAAATAATATTCACTTTTAAAAAACCAGTTTGGGCGACTTTCAGTTTCGACAGCTTCATTCCCCTCTAAACCTTCTACGGATTTCCCTTTATTGTTTTTTCAGTACACGAAATCCAATCGAAATCCTTCATTGATGCCATTTTTAAATCCAGAGATCCCATGAATTCTACGTCATTTCTATCAGTCCTGCCAACTTCTAATATGGGTTTTCTTCATTTTCACCGCATTTATAACCAGTTCTAACAAATTAAAAAATGGTGGTATTGTTTCCCGCCTTGCCATCTTAAATTGTACTTTATTTCCCAAAAAGAGGATAAAAAAATAATTTTCGTTTTAATTTCTGCCTCAATTATCACTCTTGCCAACTTAAATACTGCCCCCATTGCAATTTACATAAATAAACAATTTTTGATTGAGGTAGATAACTCATTTTCAGCCTAATATTGTCAGTGTTGCCAACTTAAAGAATGCTAACACCGTGTGTTTTGTCTATGTTTCTAGTCACACTTTTGAGTCGTTTCCCGCTTAAATTTCCAGTCTCAACAACTTAAAACGTCAATTTTAGTGGGTAATTTAGAGAAATAAGACTTATTTTTCGCCTAGTATTATCAGTCATGGCAACATACTTTGAAGGGAAAAAAAGGGAAATTTAAACGAAAAAAGGCTTGAAATATCAAGACGTCGCATTCCAAATTGGCAACACTGGTTTTGGCCTAGTGGCGAGAAATAAGCTTGAAGAGTTGCCGGATGATTATTTAGATTTTTAACGACAAATAACTACAATCATTTTCATTAATAATTAAAATATAGAAGAGGGAAATTTTTAATTTTTACGAAAAGGCAACACTGCATTCATAACCTGAGTCCGGAAGGTTTCAAACTGACGAAGCTCGAAAATTAAAAATCATCCAACCCGGTCATTTATTTTGACTTTTCTTTACGTTTTCTCATCTTAAATATGGTATTTTAATTACATTTTATTGAATTTTTTGATTATTTTTTTATTATTGAAATGATAAATACCGAATTTCTGTGTGATAATGTTGTAATTTTAGGCTCGAAGGTATGACTCTAGGACGACGATATTCTCTCCTGAAGGTTCGTAACGATCTCTTTTGTTTAATAGATTGTAAATGATTATTTCCAGGTCGTTTGTACCAAGTGGAGTATGCG
Source organism: Orius laevigatus (assembly GCA_018703685.1). Taxonomy (NCBI): domain Eukaryota; kingdom Metazoa; phylum Arthropoda; class Insecta; order Hemiptera; family Anthocoridae; genus Orius; species Orius laevigatus. Next base: position 111,431 of record JAGWEN010000255.1, read on the forward strand.
ATGGAAGCGATCAGCCATGCGGGGACCTGTTTGGGCATTTTGGCCAACGACGGTATCATTCTGGTCGCCGAGAAAAGAAACCCAAACAAACTCCTCGATGAGAATGTCTATTCCGAGAAGATCTATAAGCTCAACGAGTAATCAATTCATTTTTCCATTACCCTCTTACTTCTTCTGCACGATTGATCAAATACGAATACATTTGCTTGTTCTCGTAGCTCAAATACGAATACAGATGCTTTTATTCATAGCTCAAATACGAATTCAGTTGCTTGTATTCGTAGCTCAAATACGAATTCAGTTGCTTGTATTCGTAGCTCAAATACTAATACAGTTGCTTGTATTCGTAGCTCTAATACGAATACAGTTGCGTGAATCCGTACTTCAAATATGAATACAGTCACATACATCTTACTTCAATTATGAATACGGTTACATAAATTCTTACTTCAATTACGAATACAGCGCCATCTTACCTCCAATACGATAAGCATTCTTACTTAAAATATGAATACGGTCATGTTTGTACTTCTAATATGAATACAGTCTCACGCTGTCGTTCTTGTAATACTGACAGTCACACATTCGCATTTCTAATACGAATACAGTCGATGTGTTGATGTTCTAATATGAATACAGTCAATGTATTTGTATTATTGTTCTCCTAATACGAGTACGGTCAATCTATTTGTATCATTGTTATTCTAATACGAATACAGTCGATGTGTTGGTGTTCTTCTAATACGAATACAGTGGATGTGTTGGTGTTCTCCTAATACGAATACAGTCAATGTATTTGTTTTATTGTTATTCTAATACTAATATAGTCAATATATTAGTATCCTTGTAATATGAATACAGTCGTGTGTTTTATTAGTCTTTTTCTAATATGAATACAGCCGATGTGTTACTGTTCTTCTAATACGAATACAGTCAATGTATTAGTGTTATTCTAATATGAATACAGTCGATGTATTTGTATTATTTTTATTCTAATATGAATACAGTTGATGTGTTAGTTTCCTGCTAATACGAGTACAGTTACACTATATACGAATTTATTCTATGTACGAATTGTTATTCTAATACGAATACAGTCAATTTATTAGTGTTCTTCTAATATGAATACAGTCGTGTATTTCTATTAGTGTTTTTCTAATACGAATACATTCGATGTGTTAATGTCCTTCTGATATGAATACAGTTGATGTATTTGTATTATTGTCCTTCTAATACGAATACAGTCGATGTATTTGTATTATTGTCCTTCTAATAGGAATATAGTCGATGTATTTGTATTATTGTCCTTCTAATACGAATACAGTCGATGGGGTTAGTGTTCTTTTAATACGAATACAGTCAATGTATTTGTATTAAGAGTTCTTCTAATACGAATACAGTCAATGTATTTGTATTATCCTTATTCTAATATGAATACAGTCGATGTATTAGTGCCCTTCTAATACGAATACAGTCGATGTGTTAGTGTCCTTCTAATACGAATACATTCAATGTATTTGTATTATTGTTATTCTAATACGAATACAGTCAATGTATTTGTATTATTGTTATTCTAATACGAATACAGTCGATGTGTTAGGTTCCTGCTAATAATAATGCAGTCGATGTGTTAGTGTCCTTATAATACGAATACAGTCGATGTATTTGTATTAGTGTTCTTCTTCTACAATTGCAGTCACGCTCATAATACGAATACAGTCACAGGCATTTACACTTCAAATATGAATACAGTCGTGTTTCCCTTCTAATACGAATACAGTCTCTGATTTTTGTCAATAGAAATATGATATGCAGTTTGGCAGGAATAACAGCGGACGCTAATGTCTTGACTAATGAGCTGAGGTTGATATCTCAAAGATATTTGATTCAATATGGAGAGTCGATTCCGTGCGAGCAGTTGGTTTCTTGGTTGTGCGATATCAAACAGGCTTATACACAATATGGCGGGAAAAGGCCTTTTGGTGTCTCAGTCCTTTATATGGGATGGGATAAACATTACGGTTATCAGCTCTATCAGTCAGATCCGAGCGGAAACTATTCCGGATGGAAAGCGACTTGTATCGGCCACAACAGCGCGGTAAGTTCGCTTCAAATAGTCAATTTCTCATCTTCGCTATTCCAGGCTGCGGTTTCGAGTTTGAAATCGGACTACAAAGAAGGCGAAATGTTCGTCGAAAACGCTCTCGCTCTCGGCATCAAAGTTCTGAGCAAGACGCTCGATACGGCGAAATTGACCGTCGACCGCGTCGAAGTCGCTACTCTTCAGCGTATCAACGGGAAATGCGTTACGAATATTTTGCCCGTCCAAGAAGTTCAAAAGCTCATCGACGACTTCGAAAAGTCTGAAGCCGAAGCTGCCGCTTTACGAAAAGAAAAAGCTCCTAAGCCATAATTTATAACAATTTCATTCTTTTATATATTTTTTTTCACATTTTACGTGATTCATTAAAGTTATTTACATAATTTCAAGCTTTTTGTTATATATATGGTGTTTCACTATCCAATATTACCATTTTAGGTTATGGGCTACTGTACGCTGCCCTGTGTTGACCACTAGGTTGATCTACACACTCCAGTGTTGCCATTTTGAACTCTACAGTGTTGCCAAGTTGGTCGTTTCATTAAAATTTTTCTTCTTAAACTGTCCAGTGTTGCCAAGTTGGGTGATGAGGGTCACTACACTGGCCCAGTGTTGCCAGATTGAACTTGTTTTGGGGTAATTTATGAGGTCCAGTGTTGGCAATTTGGCTACTTAAGAATACCCACTGTTGTCAGGTTGGACCTGGATGATTTCACCAAAATTGGGATATTTTAGATAGTACAGTGTTGCCATTTTGGGTGATTGGCTGATTTAACACAACCCAGTGTTGCCAGGTTGAACAATTTTACCAAAATAGGGTAATTTTACAAAGTACAGTGTTGCCATTTTGGGTGATAGGCTACTTTAACTTTCCCCCAGTGTTGCCAGGTGGGAAGATTTCACCAAAATAGGGGAATTTTACATAGTACAGTGTTGCCATTTTGGGTGATGAACAACTTCACACTCTAGTGTTGCCAAGGTGGTCGTTTCATCAAAATTTGGCTACTTAAACTGTACAGTGTTGCCAATTTGGGTGATGAGCATCAAAAAAGGCCATGTTTTTGGGCTTATTTATGAGGTCCAGTGTTGCCAATTTGGCTACTTAAGACTACCCTCTGTTGACAGGTTGGACCTGGACGATAGGGCAATTTTACATAGTACAGTGTTGCCATTTTTGGTGATGGGATACTCTGCACTGTCCCAGTGTTGCCAATTTGGATGGCGGGCAACTTAACACAACACAGTGTTGCCAGGTTGCACAATTTTACCAAAATAGGGTAATTTTACAAAGTACAGTGTTGCCATTTTGGGTGATGGGATACTTTTCACTGTCCCAGTGTTGCCAATTTGGATGGGCAACTTAACACAACCCAGTGTTGCCAGGTTGAACGATTTCACCAAAATTAGTCAATTTCACAAAGTACAGTGTTGCCATTTTGGGTGATGGGATACTTTGCACCGTCCCATTGTTGCCAATTTGGATGGCGGGCAACTTTAAACCCAGCGTTGCCAAACTATTTCACCAAAATTGGGCAATTTTACATAGTGCAGTGTTGCCATTATGGATGATGGTATTACTTTTCATTGCCCCAGTGTTGCCATTTTGGGTGATGGGTTACTTTTTACTGCCCCAGTGTTGCCAATTTGGATGGCAGGTAACTTTAAACAACTCAGTGTTGCCAAACGATTTTATCAAAATAGGGCAATTTTACATATTAGTGTTGCCAGGTTGGATTATTTAACCCAAATCAGGCTACTTCAACCTTTCCAGTGTTGTCAGATAGGGCGATTTGGCAAATTGGGCTGCTTTACTGATTTCAGCCGCAAATAGGGTGGTTTTCCAAGAATTAAAAGATCATAAGAGGCAAATAATTTTATTTTAATGTTTTGATGGCAAAGATCCAGATATAGAATAGTTTTTATAATATTTTTTTTAAATAATAACCAGGGAACCATAGGATATTATAATAAATTGAAAAAGACATTTCAAAAGCGTGGAGACCCATTTTCACAAATCATATTTTAGACGACAAAAAAATCGAAAAATTTTAGACAAAGAAACTCTGAAAGCATTTTGTGTGTCAGCAGCGATGCATTTAATTCTCAGAATTTTTTTCAAAGTGACAATTTTTGAAGTCTACCTAAAGTTTTGTTTTTTAAAATTAAATGCAACAAAGCTAACATCGAATAATTTTTTTCATTTAAAATCTAGCGTTAAATTTCGCGCCCAAATACAACAAAAAAGAAAATAATACCAAAAGCAATAAGAGTATAATAATAAATTGTTTTGTATTCAGTCGGCCACCTTCGCTTGAATGTCTTTTCTTTCCACATCAGGCTATAAGTCTGAAATAAATTAATTTAAAAAAAATTAATAGCGAAAAACGAAAATATTTACTATCTAGAGTCTGTCTGAGCGAAAATCCCGGAGGCGGATTTCCAGGGAATAGATCACAGTGTTGTGCTGAAGTAACTATAGCTGGATCCAATGATGGCCAATCCCAGGCTATATTCGACAAAAAAACCGTTAATCGGCCATTTTTGGATTTCGATATTTAAGTATACCTGGAGTAGATGTTTGATGTGTGGGAGGAAAAGCTATACCAGGATGTATGTACTGGAGTACTTTGCTGCCTGAAATTTGAACACGAAAGTTTTAATATTTCTTGATGAGGAAGCAGTCACAAAATAGGCTTTTGTAAAATTAAAATTTTAGACTGTTTTAGGACAGTTTATAGACCTTTTTTGGGTTTTAGACAGTATTAAGAAAGTTTAGAGCGTTTTAGGATCAATGAGAACGGTTTTAGACCGTTTTTTTTTTAGACTTTTTAGGTTTTAGACAGTTTTAGAACTTTGGTAGATCGATAATTAAGACCTCTTTTTCACAGCTCTGGGTCTGTTTAGAGCAATTAAGGATCAATAAGAACGATTTTAAGACTGATTTAGGAGTTTTTAGACCTTTATAGGTTTAGGACAGTTTGGAGCGTTTTAGGATTAATGAGAACGATTTTAGACCGTTTTAGGACAGTTTATGGACCTTTTTTAGGTTTTACACAGTTTTAGGAAAGTTTAGAGCGTTTTAGGATCAATGAGAACGGTTTTAGACCGTTTTTTTAGACTTTTTAGGTTTTAGACAGTTTTAGAACTTTGGTAGATCGATAATTAAGACCTCTTTTTCACAGCTCTGGGTCTGTTTAGAGCAATTAAGGATCAATAAGAACGATTTTAAGACTGATTTAGGAGTTTTTAGACCTTTATAGGTTTAGGACAGTTTGGAGCGTTTTAGGATTAATGAGAACGATTTTAGACCGTTTTAGGACAGTTTATAGACCTTTTTTAGGTTTTAGACAGTTTTAGGACAGATTAGAGCAATTAGAACGATTAGATAGGGAAAACGATTTTAGACCGTTTTAAGACGGTTTTAGACTTTTTTAGGTTTTAGATAGTTTTAGGACAGTTTTTACCTTTTTAGGTTTTAGACAGTTTAGAGCGTTTTAGGATCAATGAGAACGATGTTAGACCGTTTTTTTAGACTTTTTAGGTTTTAGACAGTTTTAGAACTTTGGTAGATCGATAATTAAGACCTCTTTTTCACAGCTCTGGGTCTGTTTAGAGCAATTAAGGATCAATAAGAACGATTTTAAGACTGATTTAGGACAGTTTTTAGACCTTTATAGGTTTAGGACAGTTTGGAGCGTTTTAGGATCAATGAGAACGATTTTAGACCGTTTTAGGACAGTTTATGGACCTTTTTTAGGTTTTAGACAGTTTTAGGAAAGTTTAGAGCGTTTTAGGATCAATGAGAACGGTTTTAGACCGTTTTTTTTTAGACTTTTTAGGTTTTAGACAGTTTTAGAACTTTGGTAGATCGATAATTAAGACCTCTTTTTCACAGCTCTGGGTCTGTTTAGAGCAATTAAGGATCAATAAGAACGATTTTAAGACTGATTTAGGAGTTTTTAGACCTTTATAGGTTTAGGACAGTTTGGAGCGTTTTAGGATTAATGAGAACGATTTTAGACCGTTTTAGGACAGTTTATGGACCTTTTTTAGGTTTTAGACAGTTTTAGGAAAGTTTAGAGCGTTTTAGGATCAATGAGAACGGTTTTAGACCGTTTTTTTAGACTTTTTAGGTTTTAGACAGTTTTAGAACTTTGGTAGATCGATAATTAAGACCTCTTTTTCACAGCTCTGGGTCTGTTTAGAGCAATTAAGGATCAATAAGAACGATTTTAAGACTGATTTAGGAGTTTTTAGACCTTTATAGGTTTAGGACAGTTTGGAGCGTTTTAGGATTAATGAGAACGATTTTAGACCGTTTTAGGACAGTTTATAGACCTTTTTTAGGTTTTAGACAGTTTTAGGACAGATTAGAGCAATTAGAACGATTAGATAGGGAAAACGATTTTAAACCGTTTTAAGACGGTTTTAGACTTTTTTAGGTTTTAGATAGTTTTAGGACAGTTTTTACCTTTTTAGGTTTTAGACAGTTTAGAGCGTTTTAGGATCAATGAGAACGATGTTAGACCGTTTTCGGACGGTTTTTAGACCTTTTTAGGTTTAAGACCGTTTTAGAACTTTGCAAGGGCAATAATTTAGACCTCATTTTCACAGCTTTGGGTCTGCTTAGAGCAAATTAGGATCAATGAGAACAATTTTAGACCGTTTTAGGACAGTTTTTAGATCTTTTTAGGTTTTAGACCGTTTTAGGACAGTTTAGAGCGTTTTAGGATCAACGAGAACGATTTTAGACCTTCTTAGGACAGTTTTTAGATCTTTTAGGTTTTAGACAGTTTTAGGATTAATGAGAAATATTTTAGACCGTTTTAAGACGGTTTTTGGACCTTTTTAGGTTTTAGACAGTTTTAGGACACTTTAGAGCGTTTTAGGATCAATGAGAACGATTTTAGACCGTTTTAGGACTGTTTTTAGGTTTTAGACAGTTATAGAACTTTGCAAGGGCAATAATTTAGACCTCTTTACATCTCTGGGTCTGTTTAGAGCGTTTTAACGATTTTAGACCGTTTTAGGACGGTTTTTAGACCTTTTTAGGTTTTAGACAGTTATAGAACTTTGCAAGGGCAATAAGTTAGACTTCTTTTTCACATCTTTGGGTCTGTTCAGAGCGTTTTAGGATTAATGAGAACAATTTTAAACCGTTTTAGGACGGTTTTTAGACCTTTTTAGGTTTTAGAACTTTGCTGGACCAAAAATTTAAGACTTCTTTTTCACAGCTCTGGGTCTGTTTAGAGCGTTTTAGGATCAATGTGAACCATTTTAGACCGTTTTATGACGTTTTTTTTAGACTTTTTAGATTTTAGACAGTTTTGGTAGACCAATAATTTAGACCTCTTTTTCACAGCTCTGGGTATGTTTAGAGCGTTTTAGGATTAATGAGAACAATTTTAAACCGTTTTAGGACGGTTTTTAGACCTTTTTAGGTTTTAGAACTTTGCTGGACCAACAATTTTAGACCTCTTTTTCACACCTCTGGGTCTGTTTAGAGCGTTTTAGGATCAATGAAAACGATTTTAGACCGTTTTAGGACGGTTTTTAGACTTTTTAGGTTATAGACAGTTTTAGATCTTTGGTAGACCAATAATTTAGACCTCTTTTTCACAGCTCTGGGTCTGTTTAGAGCGTTTTAGGACCAATGTGAACGATTTTAGACAGTTTTAAGACGGTTCTTTAGACTTTTTAGGTTTTAGAAAAAAAAAAAAAAAAAAAGAAAAAACCATGATCCCTTTGAGTGAACAATAGGGTGCTATTAAAGTTGAAATTACCAGTTCTTGGGATTCCCAATCCGAAAGCATTCATGTGATTAGGGGTCGATGTGAACCCAGGTGGGGGAGGTCTTGAATGAGGAACGGTCGAACCTAAGCGTAAACCTTCTAACAATTTCGAACAGCCGTTTAATCTAAAAAAACAATAAATAATAAATTGTTTTTAAAACCCCAAAAAAAATCCATTCTCACCTATTGTTGTGATGTTTATTTGTAAGTTTTGGCTGATATTTATGCTGCTCTTCTTTCTCGATCATTTCCGCTAAAGCCTTTTGAGTTTCGTGAAACGGATCGAATCCGAGATCATCGTCTCTTGTGCACTAAAAAGACGATGAAAAAACGAAAAATGAAATTTTGAAATGTTAGCATACCATCGGATCTTCAGGCGACTGAGAGAAGCAGATTGTGCTCGGCCAAGTTTCGCCGACGGTTCCATTTTGAACCGCCGTTTCATTCGGACTAGTACCGTTGACGTGCTGCCAATCTATTGGCAAAATTAGGTTTAATCTATTAATTAAAAATAAACATACCTGTATTAGAACCAATTATTTTTGAAAGATTGGAAGAGAAAAATGAATTATTATCCTGTTCGTACAAATTTAAAGGCCGCTTTTGAATCCCATTCATATCTATCAAATGAAAGTGGGCTCTATAGATAGTCCAGTCAATCTAAGCCTGGGGGTAAAAAAAATAAGGTAATAACCACAAAAAAGTCCTTTTAAGGTGATTTTTTTCTGCAATATCTCGAAAACCGTTGGTCCTAGGCGAAATAGTTCTTAGTACAAAATTAAAGATAATTGAATTTGCTATAATTTTGAGCTAATATGATTTTTTCGTAGGACCAAACGTTTCTGAGCTGCGAGGTCGCAAAAAAACCGGGGTTTCTATTTTGACCTCTAAAGGACAGAAGACGTCATCTAATCAAAAAAGAGTACTTCATAAAAGTTGTAGAGAATTTATTTAACTTTAAAAAACGACTCTCAAAAAGCAATTAACGATCAATAGGCAGGGGTGGGGATAAATTTCAAAAAATTTAAAAAAAAATTTCATTCAAAAATTGAAATTTCAAAAAATTTTATAACAACGAAATTAAAGACTATAAAATTTGCTGCAAATTTGATTTAATTAGATTTTTTGTAAGACCAACCGTTCCTGAGCTACGAGGTGACAAAAAAGCGGGATTTTCGAGTTTTTCCTATGAAAAAAGTCAGATTTTAAAAAAGTTGGAAAAAATCAAGGAAGGGGATATCCTATCAAAAGAGCGTACTAAGTAAACGTTGTAGAGAATTCAATTTCCATTTAAAATCAAATCTATTTTTTGAAATTTGAATTTTATTGATTGAAACTTTTTTAAATTTTTGAAATATACCCCCCTCTTCGTCCTATTAATCGTTAATTGCTTCTCGATAGTTGATTTTAAATGGAAATTGAATTCTCTACAACGTTTACTTAGTACACTTTTTAACTTTCTCAAAGAGAAGTTATTGTCATACCGTCGGATTCGGGTTTTTGGGGAAGGGTCTTCCAGACCCCCTAGGGTCAAACTGACTTTTGATCTTTGCCGGACATGACTTTGTCTGTGGTGCCGGCCGTCCGGCCGTCCGGCCGTCCGTCGCCTTTTTTCTCGGAACACTTCACGGCCACAATTTTCATCCGATTTTCACGAAATTTTCACACAATCTTCCTTTCGTGGTTATCTTGAAAGTGACGAGAGCGATTTTTGAAATTCGACAAAATGGCGGAGATATGTCTGTCTAAAGTTTGCAAAAATGTGCTACGGGCTTTCTACCGGTCCGATCTTCACCAAATTTTAACCAAATAATCTTCACGTGATCCCGATTAAATTTCATTAACTAATTAGGTAATTAATTATGTAATTAGGTAATTATGACCAATTAACCAAATTTTCCCATTTTCATAAAATTATCACCAAATTCAAGTTATGATTGAAAAAAAAATTTTTTTTTCAAAAATTAATTAATTAATTAATTAACTAATTAGGTAATTATATTGAGTTTGAGTGAAATTATTCCCATTTTCATAAAATTATCACCAAATTCAAGTTATGATTGAAAAAAAATTTTTTTTTCAAAAATTAATTAATTAATTAATTAACTAATTAGGTAATTATATTGAGTTTGAGTGAAATTATTCCCATTTTCATAAAATTATCACCAAATTCAAGTTATGATTGAAAAAAAAATTTTTTTTTCAAAAATTAATTAATTAATTAATTAGGTAATTATATTGAGTTTGAGTGAAATTATTCCCATTTTCATAAAATTATCACCAAATTCAAGTTATGATTGAAAAAAAAATTTTTTTTTCAAAAATTAATTAATTAATTAATTAGGTAATTATATTGAGTTTGAGTGAAATTATTCCCATTTTCATAAAATTATCACCAAATTCAAGTTATGATTGGAAAAAAAAATTTTTTTTTAAATTAATTAATTAATTAATTAACTAATTAGTTAATTATATTGAGTTTAAGTGAAATTATTCCCATTTTCATAAAATTATCACCAAATTCAAGTTATGATTGAAAAAAAATTTTTTTTTCAAAAATTAATTAATTAATTAATTAGGTAATTATATTGAGTTTGAGTGAAATTATTCCCATTTTCATAAAATTATCACCAAATTCAAGTTATGATTGAAAAAAAAATTTTTTTTTCAAAAATTAATTAATTAATTAATTAGGTAATTATATTGAGTTTGAGTGAAATTATTCCCATTTTCATAAAATTATCACCAAATTCAAGTTATGATTGAAAAAAAAATTTTTTTTTCAAAAATTAATTAATTAATTAACTAATTAGGTAATTATATTGAGTTTGAGTGAAATTATTCCCATTTTCATAAAATTCAAGTTATGATTGAAAAAAAAAATTTTTCTCAAAAATTAATTAATTAATTAATTAATTAACTAATTAGGTAATTATATTGAGTTTGAGTGAAATTATTCCCATTTTCATAAAATTCAAGTTATGATTGAAAAAAAATTTTTTTTTCAAAAATTAATTATTTAATTAATTAACTAATTAGGTAATTATATTGAGTTTGAGTGAAATTATTCCCATTTTCATAAAATTATCACCAAATTCAAGTTATGATTGAAAAAAAAATTTTTTTTTCAAAAATTAATTAATTAATTGATTACCTAATTAGGTAATTATATTGAGTTTGAGTGAAATTATTCCCATTTTCATAAAATTATCACCAAATTCAAGTTATGATTGAAAAAAAAAATTCTCAAAATTTAATTAATTAACTAGGTAATTAGGTAATTATAATGTGTATGAGTGAAATTAGTCCCATTTTCAGAAAATTATCACCAAATTTAAGTTATGTTAGAAAAAAAAAAGGATTCATTTCCCCCGAAATTTATGGATCCCCCGAAATCTGTAGACCTTTGAGAAAGTTCGTGTCTCTGGGCAAGCTCCAGGACGAATACTTTGATAGGATATCCCCTTCCTTTATTTTTTCCGACTTTTCTAAAATCTGACTTATTTCATAGGAAAAACTCAAAAATCCCGCTTTTTTGTCGCCTCGTAGCTCGGAACCTTTTGGCCCTACAAAAAATCTTAGTAAATCAAATTTGTAGTAAATTTAATACTCTTTAATTTTGGTTTTATAAATTTTTTTGAAATTTCAATTTTTCAATGAAATTTTTTGAAATTTACCCCACCCCTGCCTATAGATTGATAATTGCTTTTTGAGAGTCGTTTTTTAAAGGTAATGAAATTCTCTACAACTTTTATTAAGTACACTTTTTTGATTAGATGACGTCTTCTGTCCTTTAGAGGTCAAAATAGAAACCCCGGTTTTTTTGCGACCTCGTAGCTCAGAAACGTTTGGTCCTACGAGAAAATTATATTAGCTCAAAATTATAGCAAATTCAATTATCTTTAATTTTGTACTAAATATTATTTGCCTACGACTCACGGTTTTCGAGATATTGCAGAATCACCTTAAAAGAGACACTTTTCCCTACGGGTTTCTGTAGGACTCTCCTCACATACCCTAACGGCCTAAAACCTCTCTCCCACACTCCCATCACTTCCCCAACCCCTCTGTCATTCTCCCATCACCTCCCCAACCGAACCACCCCCAGATTGGCATACTCATACCTGCGGGTTTATTTATGTGTCCAGAGGGAATGAATTTCTGGCCGAACGCGGAGTTGACAAGCTCTTGATTATAATTCGGATAATCATGTGTATCATGATAACTCATATATTCCGAATGTTGAGTATGGTCGATGACTTCCGTTTTACCGTCGGTATATAAACTTTGATTTGGAATATCTTGGGCGTAATTTAGATCATCCGGTTCGCCGTCGCTTTGTATATCAGGGGAGATGTCATTGCGACTCATTCCCTGGCTATCTAAAGAGATGCTCGAATGGTTCCGAGTTATTCCATTTGTAAGCTCGCCCTCTTTTCTGAAACAAAAGACATTTTGTTGATAAAAGTCAAAAGGTGGTTGCAAGAGGCAAGAGGTGGTTGCAAGAGGTGGTTGGATGCTATGTATAGCAGCCATATGGCCATAGCACATATTGACTAACATACCTAGTATCCTCAGATTTATTCCTCGATTTATGCTGAGGGTGTTTACATTCGTTTTTGATTCCATTAGTCGTGTGTTGAATCGAATCGGTCGGAGAAGAAGAAGGAGATTCGCCGGATGAATTTTGATTCGCGTGTAACGTCGGCCAAGCTTCTTTATTCGGGTTCTGTACAGGAATCGGGACCGTCGGCGGCGACGGAGTAGGTTTCCTAAAAACGACGTTAACTTGCGCACAAATTTAAGGAGCTAACCGATTATTCGAAGTTGAGAGTAGTTGCTCGTGGAGTTTCTTTTCGTATTCCTGATGCTTCCCTTGCTGCATATTTTCTTTAGTAAAGCTCGCTTCCGAATCACCAAGCTCGTGCAGATACATACAATCGGCTTTCGGGCACGGTAGATTTTTAATGAAATGAGAACAATATTTTGTAGTGCCGAGCGATGTTTTGACAGTCCTTCCATCTACCGCAATATTATTGACCGATTGGATAGCACGTAAAGCGTCATCACTTTTTTGATACGTAACGTAAGCACTTGCCGAGGGACCCTAAAAATGATGTTTTACGGCTGGATGTCTTGCTTTGCTATTACCTGTGTCCCAGCATATGAAGTACTCTGATTGATGACTACTTTATGTATCTTACCAAACTTCCCGAAATACTCGTGTTTTTTCAAAGTCTGAAAAGAAAATAGTCCAGTCAAACTAAGCCTGGGGGTGGAAAAAAATAAGGTATTTTGTAGATAGTCCTAGAGTTTTTAAGGGGATTTTTTTTCTTTTTTTCGTTATATCTCAAAAACCGTAGGTCGTAGGCGAAAAGATTTTTAGTACAAAATTAAAGATAATTAAATTTGCTGTAATTTTGATCTGATACGATTTTTTGTAGGACCAAACGTATCGGAGCTACGAGGATGCAAAAAAACCATGGCTTTCTATTTTGACCTCTGAAGGACAGAAGACGTCATCTAATCAAAAAAGTGTACTTAATAAAAGTTGTAGAGAATTTAATTATCTTTAAGAATCAACCATCAAAAAAAAATTAACGGTCAAAAGTCGGGGGTGGGGGTAAATTTTAAAAACTTTCATTCAAAAAATTGAAATTTCAAAAAAATGAATAGAAACAAAATTAAGGTTTATAAAATTTGCTACAAATTTGATTTACTAAGATTTTTTGTAGGACCAAACGTATCTGAGCTACGAGGCGACAGGTCCTTTTGGAGTAAAAAATGTATTTTTAAAATTTACCCCCACCCCTACCTGTTGATTTTTAATTGATTCTCGATAGTTGATTTTAAATGGAAATTGAATTCTCTACAACGTTTACTTAGTACACTTTTTTGATAGGATATCCCCTTCCTTGATTTTTTCCGACTTTTCTAAAATCTGACTTTTTTCACAGGAAAAACTCGAAAATCCTGCGTTTTTGGAGACTCGTAGCTCAGAAACTTTTGGGCCTACAAAAAATCTTAGTAAATCAAATTTGTAGTAAATTTAATACTCTTTAATTTTGGTTTTATAAATTTTTTTGAAATTTCAATTTTTGAATGAAATTTGTTTTGAAATTTTTTGAAATTTACCCCCACCCCAGCCTATTTATCGTTAATTGCTTTTTGAGAGTAGTTTTTTAAAGGTAATTAAATTCTCTACAACTTTTATTAAGTACACTTTTTTGATTAGATGACGTCTTCTGTCATTTAGAGGTCAAAATAGAAAACCCCTATTTTTTGCGACCTCGTAGCTCAGAAACGTTTGGTCCTACAAAAAATTGTATTAGCTCAAAATTGTAGCAAATTCAATTATCTTTAATTTTGTACTAAATATTATTTCGCCTACGACTAACGGTTCTCGAGATATTGCAGAAAAAAAGAAAAAAACTTAAAAACGCTCCTAAATGGTTATGGACTTTTGGTTAATCATGGGACCCTACACATTTCCAAAACAAAATACCTTATTTTTTTCTCTTTTATTTGGACTATAAAAGGTTGAAAAGATGTTGTTACCTCGGTATCTGCCAATCTCAAGGGAAGGCCGACGACGAAAACTAAGTTTTTCTGAACGACTCGAACGTTTGCCAAATGCTTACGATTTTCGGTCGTCTTCTGTTTCCTCTGCTGGTCCTTCTGTTTCTTTTCCGCTTTTAATTTTTGGACCGCTTCTTTGGTGAGCGGTTTGAAATCGGCCGGATCTTCGGGATACGCTTTCCGACACGCGGGGCATAAACCGTTTTCGTCCGTTCTGATTCGATGCCAGCAAAATCTGCAAATCTGAACGAAAAAATTTAGGTTTCGATGTACATTTTGAGGCGTTTTCATACCTGGTAGCCGCATGTGCATGGAAAGAAGTAGAGATCGTCCACTTCTAACGGCTCCATACACAGGGGACATTCCACCTGCTCTTCACCACTTTGGTTCAACACAGACATTGCCTGAAAACAAACGAAATTAACATTCAAGTCGTTGGGCCACATCAATCGGTATAAACAGAACACAAAACAACCAAAACCCTGCTTTTAGAGTCCAAGTCTACAAATGAGACTTGTAGTCTAATCTGGCACCTTCCAAACTGGACTACAAGTCTAATTTGGCACCTTCCAAACTGGACTACAAGTCTAATTTGGCACCTTCCAAACTGGACTACAAGTCTAATTTGGCACCCTATAATTGGACTTCAAGTAAAATTTTGCTAAAATGTGGACTGACTTCATGTCAAATTTCGCCACCGAATCCACTTAATCACAATTTTCGCCCCGAATTGGACTACAGGCTTACTTACGCCCCTCTAAATTGGACTAAACAACCACTTGAACCTTCTAAATTGGACAAAACCCTCTAATTTGGACTACACATCCACTTTAACCCAATAAATTGGACTACACAGCAACTTTCGCCCTCTAAATTGGACTACACAGCCCCTTTCGAACTCTAAATTGACTATAAAGCAACGGTCGCCCTCTAAATTGGACTAAATGTCTACTTTAACCCTCTAAATTAGACTAGAAGTCGACTTAAACCCTCTAAATTGGACTACACGTCTACTTTAACATTCTAAATTGGACTAAACGTCCACTTTCGGCCTCTAAATTGGACTACACAGCAACTTACGCCCTCTAAATTGGACTACACGTCCACTCTTGCCCTCTAAATTGGACTACACGTCCACTTTCGTCACTATAAGTTGGACAACACGTCCACTCTCGCCCCCTGAATTGGACTACACGTCGACTTTAGGCCTCTAAATTGGACTACACGTCTACTTTAACATTCTAAATTGGACTAAACGTCCACTTTCGGCCTCTAAATTGTACTACACAGCAACGGTCGCCCTCTAAATTGGACTACACAGCCCCTTTCGAACTCTAAATTGACTATACAGCAACGGTCGCCCTCTAAATTGGACTAAATGTCTACTTTAACCCTCTAAATTATACTACAAGTCGACTTAAACCCTCTAAATTGGACTACACGTCTACTTTAACATTCTAAATTGGACTAAACGTCCACTTTCGGCCTCTAAATTGGACTACACAGCAACTTTCGCCCTCTAAATTGGACTACACGTCCACTCTTGCCCTCTAAATTGGACTACACGTCCACTCTTGCCCTCTAAATTGGACTACACGTCCACTCTTGCCCTCTAAATTGGACTACACGTCCACTTTCGTCACTATAAGTTGGACAACACGTCCACTCTCGACCCCTCAATTGGACTCTAAATTGGACTACACAGCAACTTTCGTCCTCTAAATTGGACTACACAGCAACTTTCGAACTCTAAATTGGACTACACAGCACCTTTCTACCACTAAATTGGACTACACGTCCACTCTTGTCCACTAAATTGGACTACACGTCCACTTCTGTCACTCTAAATTGGACTACACGTCCACTTTCGTCCCTATAAGTTGGACTACACGTCCACTCTCGCCCCCTGAATTGGACTACACGTGCACTTTAGGCCTCTAAATTGGACTACACGTCTACTTTAACCCTCTAAATTGGACTACACAGCAACTTTCACCCTCTACATTTGGCTACACAGCAACTTTCGCCCTCTAAATTGGACTACAAATCCACTTTCGCCCCTCTAAGTTGGACTACAAGTAATTTTTCGCTCATCCGAATTGGGCTAGTCCATTTAGCTAACTGAAATTGGACTACGAATACCATTTCACCTACCTACTACAAATTCCATTTCTCTACCAAAAAATTGGACTACACATCAAATTTCGCCCCCAAATTGGACTACACGTAAAATTCGCACCCTAAATTGGACTACAAGTCCACTCTCGCCCTCCAAATTGGAGTACACGCCTGCTTTTACCCCTTTAAAACACATTGAGCGATTTCCCCCAAAATGGCCAACTGCGCGAAAAATTGCCAAAATCAGCAAGCCACAATATTGAGCCAATTAACACATTGGGCGACTTCCTACATTGGACTACATTGAAGCCCAATTTACCATAATCAACCAAACGGTAACATTGACAGATTGCTCCCATTCATACAAAACAGAATCATGGACCACAAAAGCTCCAAAGATTAGAAAGCATTCATAACCCTAAACCAGCTCAGTGCGATAGATTGTATACTTATCACCACAATCAGATCACACCTTAAACATATTTTTTTCCAATAAAGTCCACTCTCGCACCCTAAAGTGGACTACACGTCTACTGTCGCCCCTCTAAATTGGACGACACAGTAACTTTCAACCTAAACAACCACTTTAACCTTCTAAATTGGACTACACGTCTACTTTAACCCGTCTTTTGCCCCTTTAAGTTGGACTACACGCCCATTTTCGCCCCTCTAAATGTGACTACAAGTCCACTCTCGCCCCTAAATAGGACTACACAGCAACTTTTGGCCTCTAAATTGGACTACACAGAAACGTGCGCCCTCTAAATTGGACAACACAGCAACTTTCGCCCCTCTAAATTCGACTACACGTCCACTTTCGCCCTCCAAATTAGACTACATGCCCTCTTTCACCCCTCTAAAAAAAACCACATTGAGCGATTTCCCCCAAAATAGACTACTTTAAGCCCAATGTGCTCTAAATTGCAAAAATCAACAAGCCACAATATTGACCCAATGACAGTGTTACCACATTGGGCGACTTCCTAAATTGGACTACATTAAAGTCAACGCATCAAGCTAAATATCGATTATAAAGAATCGATTAGTAGGAGGGTGTCAAAATGTGCAAAAAATTGTCCATTTTCGCTCCTCTAAATGTGACTACAAGTCCACTCTCGCCCCTAAATTGGACTACACGGACACGTTCGCCCTCTAAATTGGACTACACAGCAATTCTCGCCCTCTAAATTGGACTACACGGAAACGTTCGCCCTCTAAATTGGAATTCACGGAAACGTTCGCCCTCTGAATTGGACTACACAGCAATTCTCGCCCTCTAAATTGGACTACACGGAAACGTTCGCACTCTAAATTGGACTACAAGGAAACGTTCGCCCTCTAAATTGGACTACACAGCACTTCTCGCCCTCTAAATTGGACTACACGGAAACGTTCGCCCTCTAAATTGGACTACACAGCAATTCTCGCCCTCTAAATTGGACTACACGGAAACGTTCGCCCTCTAAATTGGACTACACAGCAATTCTCGCCCTCTAAATTGGACTACACGGAAACGTTCGCCCTCTAAATTGGAATACACGGAAACGTTCGCCCTCTGAATTGGACTACACAGCAATTCTCGCCCTCTAAATTGGACTACACGGAAACGTTCGCACTCTAAATTGGACTACACAGCAATTCTCGCCCTCTAAATTGGACTACACGGAAACGTTCGCCCTCTAAATTGAACTACACGGAAACGTTCGCCCTCCAAACACAGCAATTCTCGCCCTCTAATTGGACGATACACGGAAAACGTTCGCCCTCTAAATTGGACTACACAGCAATTCTCGCCCTCTAAATTGGACTACACGGAAACGTTCGCCCTCTAAATTGGACTACACAGCAATTCTCGCCCTCTAAATTGGACTACACGGAAACGTTCGCCCTCTAAATTGGAATACACGGAAACGTTCGCCCTCTGAATTGGACTACACAGCAATTCTCGCCCTCTAAATTGGACTACACGGAAACGTTCGCACTCTAAATTGGACTACACAGCAATTCTCGCCCTCTAAATTGGACTACACGGAAACGTTCGCCCTCTAAATTGAACTACACGGAAACGTTCGCCCTCCAAACACAGCAATTCTCGCCCTCTAAATTGGACTACACGGAAACGTTCGCCCTCTAAATTGGACTACACAGAAACTCTCGCCCTCTAAATTGGACTACACAGAAACTCTCGCCCTCTAAATTGGACTACACAGCAACTTTCGCCCTCTAAATTGGACTACACGCCCGCTTTCACCCCCTCTAAAAAAAACCACATTGAGCGATTTCCCCCAAAATGGACTACTTTAAGTGCTCGAAATAGCCAAAATCAGCAAGAGACAATATTGAGCCAATGACAGCGTTACCACATTGGGCGACTTTCTAAATTGGACTACATTGAAGTTCAATTTTCCACAATCAACCAAACGGTAACATCGACAGATTGTCCCCATTCATGGACCAAAGATCAGAAATCATTCATAACCCTAAACCAGCTCACTGCGATAGATTCCACAAGAACGACATAAACTTATCACCAGATCACAGCTTAAACATATTTTTCCAAAAAAAAGTCCCTTACTTTCTCTTTTTCCACCCCAAAATACACAAGGAAAAGCCCAAAAGTGCACTAACCAACCCATATGTTACTCACTTTTTCCAACAATTGTCTCTATTTTATTTGATAAAAAAAGCCAATAAAATAACGAAAATTCGATATCCGCGTCTAATTTGAAAGAAAGTCAGCCTTGAAATTGAACTTCCTCGATAAAGTTCCTCAATTTAGAGTACAAAACTAAAAGGTTATGTCGCTACGTATGTCGAAATTTTAAAATTTAAAAATTAAAATCCTTTGTTTAATACAAAAACGTGCCCAACTTTAAATATATAAAGAATTGATTTATAACCTGAAAAAACCAAAAAAAAATCTAAATAAAGGAATAAATAAACTAAATAATTAACGGAAGGCGAAAAATGAAAAAAAAAAAGAGAAATAAAAAAAATAAAGTGGGAAAAACGGGATTTTGTTGGAAAGTGTGTAAGTAGATCGCTGGGAATAAAAGGCCCCCGATGGTGTTGATAAACAAAAAAATAAATAAATAAATAAAATATTTACGTACCCGAAGATAAGAAAAGAAAAATATTAAACCAGCGCTTTTAAGTTTTAAAAGCAAAATTTAAAATGAGGGACGGTTTACACGTACGTTGGGGAGGAATTCACCTTTTTTTTATGCTTCTCTTCTTCTATCTCGGGAAACTTTTTGACCAGGAAATTATGGTTGACGAAATTCTGTTACAATGCGCAGCTGTCAGCGCATCAAGCTAAGTATCGATAGATCGATTATAAAGAATCGATTAGTAGGAGGGAGTCAAAATGTGCAAAAAAGTCCAAAAAGCTAAAGAAAATGATCACGCGGTGTGTTTTGTGAATAAAAAACGACAGCATTTAAATTACACGATTTAAATTCAATGTAAAATAGATAGAATCGTTTTTGTGATATAATTTGCAAACAAAATTCATGACAAAATCAGCGATGATGGGAATTTTAAAAAAACATTAGAAATTACCCTTTTTATAATAGAAAAGATTAGGTATTAGGTGTGTGTTTAAAAAAAAATTACTTTTAAATAAATAAATTTTTAAAAACCGTGGGCGTCGTGAAAGTATCGATCGTCAAAATGGAGCGGGAAACTTGAAAATTTAAAAAAAAAAAAACTTTTTTTAGGCACTAGGGGCCCTTTTAATTAATTCCTTTCTTACAAATGAGGCCCTTTTGAGCTTGATTTTTGATTGTTTTTTAGACGTTCGGGCCCTTTTAACTAGATACTATTCCTTTATGACAAAGAAGGCCCTTTATAGCTTGATTTTTGATTATTTTAGGACTCGAGGCCCTTTATATTCTAGATTTTGTTCTTTAACGACAAAACGGCCTCTTTTAGCTTGATTTTTGATCCTTTTTAAACACAGAGACTCTTGAACTTTCTCTATTCGATGGTGGTGGGGGTATGAGAAAAGCGGGTGGCCCTTCCGTATTTCTGAATAAGTTCACTCATTTCCAAATCTCGTTTTCTTTTTACTTGACTTACTTCTGTGACTTACTTTAAAGAACTTGATGATCCCTCTGCTTCGAATTCTATGTAGGTGCCCCTCCGAAAAAGCTTCGTTGATGTGGCCCCTCCTTAATTTCTTTAGAACTCCGCAAATTTTTATTTTTTCTTAAAATTAACAAACACTGAACACATTAGAAAGTTTTTTAAATTAAAAGAAGGCTTACCACGACAAACACTTGTTTGTGCAACACATGGATACCGAAAAAAAGGAAAACTTCCGAATCGGTTTTCTGAACGTAATGGCGCCGCGCTATTAAAATCGCACTAACGGGTCAGTTAATCTTCTTTTTGTCGCCGTTTATCACATTTATTTATTAAAATAAATAAAAACATGTAAACAATAAACTTGCATGTGGGTACAAACTAAATTCAAACAATGAAAATCACACTCATCTCCAACAGCAAAGCGTTCGAAGTGGCCTCGAACTACAAAAACAGTGAGTTTTATTTATCGTCTTTTTCGACTGAATGTTTTATTTATTTTAACGATTACCAAGAATTTATTTAACTTCATGTCCACAAGTTGTAATTCTAGCGCGCTCTTTTGGTTATCACACATTTTCTTATCTATTAAGTTATTATTGTGTATTGCTATTGTCAATATTCAAGCAGATGGAACTCTTTTTCTAAATAAACGTGAAATTAGTAAAATGAGGAAATAAATGTTCAACTTTCATGAGGCATTGTGTCCTAACAGGTACTTGTCAGTCTAGGTAAGTAGACAGTGTTTGTACACTTAAAATAATTTTGAAATTATTGCAACGATGGTGATCTGCATAGATAAAAGTTGATATTTGTGCGACCTTATTAATGATTATTCGATGGTTTGTATGAGCATGAATGATGAAAGTCCTCGGTGAGATATTAGACAGCAGCCTAAATACTGTCCCTTTCGATACTGGAACTATTGAGAGATTTTGCGTGTTTTAGGTAAAAGATCTAAAGAGAAGATCCTATTCTGTCAAGGAGTGATTATCCTGCCTGACAATCACGGACTTATTTATGCAGGTATGCTTTTTTCCCTTTTAATTTGTTACAACTCACATTTAGATGTACGTCAGCAACATTGTTAAGTTACGTTTTCTCAGCTCTTTGTGGACTCGAGTTGTCTTGAAATTTACCACAAATTTTGTCCAATATGAAGAGAACATACGCTGAAAATGTTTAAAGTTGATGGTAAAAGGATTGAGTTTATTATCGATTACGTAACTAATTTATTTAAATTGTGACTTACGAACTGTGGCCCAGAATCTAATCGATGTTCATGATTTTGTGAAGTAAATTTTGACTGATGAAACGGCTCGTTTCTGATACAATATGGATGAAAAGACGTTCATCGTAGTAATGGTTTCGTAAACCAAAAGCGGTCCCGCCGCCCACACAGGACCGAGCGATCGACCCAAGAAGAGACACGCCTCAGTCGACGCCTCGCAGCGACTCCACCCCACGGGACGCCCGCACCTCCTCTATCGCAAGCGAATCGACTTAATCATGGGCGACGAGTATAACAGGATGGTTCAAGAATATTGTCGATATGGGCATACGACGTACTCAAGTGGTAAGTCCGCTTTAGCCGAGCTAGTTTTAAACAATCCTGGATAGAGCTGTCGAATACTAATCACACTGGAAATACCCTCACGATTTACTCTCGAAGAGGTGCAGAGCTGCAGGAAATGAACGAATCCGTAAGTATGAGCCAACAGTTCTTTCCTTTTAACCTATCGTTTTTTCTGAGCAATATCTCGAAAACTGTTGGTCCTAGGCGAAATAGTTATTAGTACAAAATTAAAGATAATTGAATTTGCTATAATTTTGAGCTAATGTGATTTTTTCGTAGGACCAAACGTTTCTGAGCTATGAGGTCGCAAAAAAACCGGGGTTTCTATTTTGACCTCTAAAGGACAGAAGGCGTCATCTAATCAAAAAAGTGTACTTAATAAAAGTTGTAGAGAATTTAATTAACTTTTGAAAACGACTCTCCAAAAGCAATTAACGATAAATAGGCAGGGGTGGGGGTAAATTTAAAAAAATTAAAAAACAAATTTCATTCAAAAATTAAAATTTCAAAAAAATTTATAAAACCAAAATTAAAGAGTATTAAATTTACTACAAATTTGATTTACTAAGATTTTTTGTAGGCCCAAAAGTTTCTGAGCTACGAGTCTCCAAAAACGCGGGATTTTCGAGTTTTTGCTATAAAAAAGTAGATTTAGAAAGTCGGAAAAAATCAGAAGGAAGGGATATCCTATCAAAAAAGTGTACCAAGTATAAACCGTTGTAGAGAATTCAATTTCCATTTAAAATCAACTATCAATGTGAGGCTATATCAGAAAAAACATCATTTTCATACAATGAACCAATCTCTTCAGTTAAAGCCCTCGGATTTCACCCCGACATCTAGTTATCCAACGCTTACTTGCGCCTGCGAAAAGAACGAAAATCTTGCCGCCAACTTTTTACTTCTCAAATTTTGACGACTAATTATATTAAAACAAAAAAAAGTTTAAAAGTTTCTTATTATTTTGTTGAAAAAATTTTTTAGTTCATTCTTTTGTTACCCCATTCATTAAAAGTGTAAATAGTTTAGGAAAATTTCTGGTATATAAGATTTCAGAGGTAATGGCTCATATTTTACCAATAGGTTTTAGTCACCTTTAAAAACTTCCTGAAACATTTTATAACATTTATCAATAACTTAATTTCGTAAGCCTAAAGTAAGTTTTTTTTAATGAACTATATGGACTGAAGAAACAAAAAATTATTTCCATAAAAATTGATGTTTAAGTTTATTTATTTATTACAAAAGCTAGTAAACTTGAAATAAAATGTCTTTGGTCAATATTGGAATAATAAAAAAACAAAAAGGTGTTTTTTTCCTTAATTTTTTTTTGGGAGTTTTTATTTCCTTTGAATGGGATTGTAAGCATCCATGCTTGACCGGCCAACTATTCTTGGTTAAAGTCTGAGATGCATATCATCAATGGCCACCGTGATGTGCTCCACCATAGGGAAACTCATGGGTAAAGGGAGGCAACAACGAAAATTAGCAAATTTTTGATGATGTTTGACGAATCTCAACTTATAATCCGAAAACGCAACTATTGAACAGAAAGTAGATCTTTAATCTTAATTTTAGGAGGCGGAAGTTTGATCCGGCCGTAGGTATGGATTGTCTATTTGATCGCTTTCCGTTTTAGACGTTTCTTCTTCCTCTTCTTCTTTGACATCTTTCGCCTTTTCCTTGAGGGCTTACATTAACTTGGTCGTACTACATTATATTCAAATATTTGATCCCTGGGAAGTAAAGCGTCCAAATAAGCCTTGGTGATGGTTTACACAGCTATAACTAAATTCGATGTATCAGAATATAGAAAAGGTTTAAGTTTACCTGCAAACATGTTATCTTGGGTTGCAAATAAGCTGTCCGTTTCTCTAGTTTTTGATATAAATTTATTTAGGGCTCGTTCAATATCTCGTTTTTGAATCGCAGACTTTTCTCGGATTGCCTCATATTCGGTTACGGGTTGTTTGTGAGTCTGAAATTTAGACATAAAATATGATAGTCCAGTCATTCTAAGCATGGGGGTTAAAAAAAAAAGGTATTTTGTTTATCTACGAAAATTTGTAGGGATTAACCACAAAAAAGTCCCCTACCGAAACCCGTAGGGAAAAGTGTCTAGAGCGTTTTTAAGGTTTTTTCGTTTTTTCTGCAATATCTCGAAAACCGTTAGTCGTAGGCGAAATAATATTTAGTACAAAATTAAAGATAATTGAATCTGCTATAATTTTGAGCTAATATGATTTTTTCGTAGGACCAAACGTTTCTGAGATACGAGGTCGCAAAAAAGACGGGGTTTCTATTTTGACCTCTAAAGGACAGAAGACGTCATCTAATCAAAAAAGTGTACTTAATAAAAGTTGTAGGGAATTCAATTTCCATTTAAAATCAACTATCAAGAAGCAATTAACGATCAATAGGCAGGGGTGGGGTTAAATTTCAAAAAAATTAACAACAAATTTCATTGAAAAATTGAAATTTCAAAAAATTTTATAAAAACAAAATTAAAGCCTATAAAATTTGCTGCAAATTTGATTTAATAAGATTTTTTGTAAGACCAACCGTTCCTGAGCTACGAGGCGACAAAAAAGCGGGATTTTCGAGTTTTTCCTATGAAAAAAGTCAGATTTTAGAAAAGTCGGAAAAAATCAAGGAAGGGGATATCCTATCAAAAAAGTGTACTAAGTAAACGTTGTAGAGAATTCAATTTCCATTTAAAATCAACTATGGAGAAGCAATTAACGATCAATAGGACGAAGAGGGGGGTAAATTTCAAAAAATTAAAAAAAGTTTCATTCAATAAAATTCAAATTTCAAAAATTTCGAAAAATTGTATAAATACAAAATTAAAGAGTATTAAATTTGCTACAAATTTGACCTAGTAAGATTTTTGTAGGACGTATCTGAGCTACGAGGCGACAGGTCCTTCTGGAGTTAAAATTGTGTTTTTTAAATTTACCCCCACCCCTACATGTTGATCGTTAATTGCTTCTCGATAGTTGATTTTAAATGGAAATTGAATTCTCTACAACGTTTACTTAGTACACTTTTTTGATAGGATATCCCCTTCCTTGATTTTTTCCGACTTTTCTAAAATCTGACTTTTTTCATAGGAAAAACTCGAAAATCCCGCTTTTTTGTCGCCTCGTAGCTCAGAAACTGTTGGTCTTACAAAAAATCTTATTAAATCAAATTTGCAGCAAATTTTATAGGCTTTAATTTTGTTTTTATAAAATTTTTTGAAATTTCAATTTTTGAATGAAATTTGTTTTTAAATTTTTTGAAATTTACCCCCACCCCTGCCTATTGATCGTTAATTGCTTTTTAAGAGTTGTTTTTTAAAGGTAATTAAATTCTCTACAACTTTTATTAAGTACACTTTTTGATTAAATGACGTCTTCTGTCCTTTAGAGGTCAAAATAGAAACCCGGTTTTTTTGCGACCTCGTAGCTCAGAAACGTTTGGTCCTACGAAAAAATCATATTAGCTCAAAATTATAGCAAATTCAATTATCTTTAATTTTGTACTAAACATTATTTCGCCTACGACTAACGGTTTTCGAGATATTGCAGAAAAAACCTTAAAAACGCTCTGGACGCGTAGGGGACTTTTTGGTGGTTAATCAGGGGACATACCCCAACAAATTTCCGTTTTTTAGCCCCTTTTCGGGCTTAGATTGACTTGACTATGATATATGGACGTACTGGTGTTCTGATGTAAGCATGAGGGTCTGGGAAAGGTGGCAGATGGGTCGGAACGTGGGAAGGATGATCTTGTTTTACGCCAGCTTGTAGAATGTTAAGTTGTTTCGTCTGAACTGTTTGGAGAGGAGCTGGGACTGTCGTTTTGTTGGATCGTTTCGCGAAATTTTCGATCTCGTTGATTCTGATTCCCATGTTGATCAAAGCGAGCATGACGTCAGCAAAAAGTGGCTCCGTACGTCCAGCGAGCTCATAGTTAATTCGACTACTATATTTCCAATTTCGACTTAAAAACTAAGAAAAAACATTTTGAGTTATCAGACCACTAATCTCGTTACTTCAACAGAAAATTGGCTACAGATTGAGCGCAGCCAACCATAAAGACCAATACATACGACTTTGTATCATTTCGACTAAAGTTTCCAGTGCAATTTGTTCCACAGAGTCAAAACCGATTTCCAACAACGTACTCGAAACTGCAGAAGTCAACACTTTTCTGTGCATTTCCCACATATGGACGGACATTTTAAAAAAATTGTTTTTAATTTAATTATTCAAATTAAATCAATTATTTGATGATTATAAAGACACTCAAATCACAAATGTGAAATTCATATATTATTTTGATTTTCGATAACAGTTTGAAGAGGTTCTCTTGCCAGTGTTACCAACAAAATAGCCAAATTAAAAACTTCATCAAACTTTCATCAAAAACCTTAAAATCAACGTTTTAAGAGAGATTTTTCGGGAAAAACCTTAAAATCAACGTTTTAAGAGCCTTTTTAAAGTTTAAAACTTTTTTTAAAATGGTGGGGGGGGGGCTTTAATTTTTAGTGATGCGCCCCCTCCGGACAAATTCTTCCGCCTCTGAATCATATTAAACTTTCATTTTGATAAAGGTACAATTAAATAAATTCTAAATATTTCCTTTGCTTTGGAAATCGGTTAAAAGGGGGAAATTCTATAACCAGTGTGGCCAACATGATTTTTCACTTCGACCACATTTGACCGACAACACTGTTTTCTCATAGGTTATCCTTCTTCACCGCTTTTTGGTCTCGAGTTGTCAATAATCCGGAGTTCTTGATTGACTTATTTGCGACTTAAAATGGTAAAATATCACTTTTTAAAGTATTCTTTATTATTATTTTGATATATTTGAGTCTTTTGAATTAAGATGGGTGAAACATGATGTTTTAATTTGGGTTTTTGTTGTGTTCGGTTTCCGACCACGTGTCCGGTTTTGGTTTTTATTAAAAGGAATTTTTTTTAGCCGTTTCAACGATTTGTGGAGACCGGCCGTGTTGCCTATATTGCGGATGGGCCTTTCCAAGGCAAACTTTGCGTGATCGTCGATGTGATCAATCAGACCAGGGTAAGTAAATATTGTAGAAAAATGGATTTTTTTTTAATGTTAAAAATGTTAAGGCTCTCGTCGATGGTCCTGAAACTGGAGTTCCCAGGCAAGGGATCAGACTCAACCAATTGCATCTGACGAAATTCCGCCTCAGATTCGGCTTCACAGCTTCCACCGCTGAAGTCCGCAAGAAGTGGAAGGAAGCGAAAATGGACGAGAAATGGTCCGAAAGCATGTGGGCGAAGAAAGTTGAAGCCAAAAAACGGGTAAGAATTCATCATTTAAGTTCTATTTATATGATGAACTTGATTTTTCAGCGTGCTGAGTTGACCGATTTGGACCGCTTTAAACTTAAACGCGCTCGCATCATAAGAAACAAGATTCGCACGAACGTTTTCTTGCATCTTAAAAAGAAATCAAAGATCCCTCGAGTTTCTGCGAGGACTCCGCCCAACTGCGACAAATCGAGAATCAGGAAAGAAGTTGGCGCGAAAATGGATGCCATCATCGCAGCCAGAATACCTAAATAGGCTTTGAAAATTTTATTGACTAAATTGTATCTTCTTTTTTGTAATAAATATTTTTAAAGCTCTCTGGATATTCCATCCGCCCGAACGTGATGTGGTCATATAAGAGTCGTTAATGAATGCGTCGTATATATTTACATTTGTCACATTGTAACCACGTCACACGATCTCTTTCGTATCTTCAAATGTTGCTCTGAATCAACTTCTCTCATCTTAACGCTTTCCTTTTCCTAGCTCTCTAAATCGACAAAAATTAACATATCATTAATGCCGATAATACTGAAAATCTGGAATAGAAAAACTTCGCTTTGTTTTTTCTTTAACTTTAACCGGATAACATGGCGCTTTGTATTAACCCAATTCGCCCATCTTGCAAATCGTAATTTTTCTCTAATAACGACAATAGTACTAGAGTACCATTCCGACCTTAAGGAACCGAGTTCTTTTTCCAGGTTGTCGCACGAATGAATCTGATCATCATCTCGCACAACCTCGGCAGATGATATCTTCTTGAGTATATGACGACGGCAATAACTAAAAAAGAAATAATCTTCCATAATTGTTTGGAACAGTACTCGTCTCCGAGCAGATGGCCGAGCTTTTCGATGAGGCGCACGTTGGATGTTTGCGTCCGCAGTTCGCCTAGACGGTAGATAGCGACGCGACGACTCCGACGTCGCTAATACGAAACGGTCAACAAAACGCTTCGTCCCACACTCGCCACACCGGATGAGATTTTGCCGATTCTCAGCACTATAAATGACAAAATCTAATGTCATGCCAAACTGAAAAATCACCGAAAACGAGAAAACAGCTATTGATAACATTTCTGGACTGACTTCGTATTCGTGAAGGGCGCTTTCTTATTCTAGAAGGATAAATAGCTAAAGATTGAATATTCTGAAATAATACACAAACTAAAACCAAGACGTGGAAGGCTTATCAAGCGTTGTTGTGTTGTATAGACATGTAGCGTCACAGTGTTGCCTAACATAAATTAAAACAAGTCGAAACATGATATTGGCCTATTTTTTAATTTCCTTTTTATAATCTTATAAAGTAACGTTCCGTATTTTAATATTAGATTAATGTAATAATTTCATTATGGAAGGAAAATTTGTAATGTAATAATTAATAAATACATAAACTAAAACCAAAAGTAAGGTTACAAGCCATTCTTGGGTTCTAGACGTAGCGTCACAGTGTTGCCAACAATAAATTAATAACAAGTCCCAAACATGATATTGCCTATTTCAATTTTCCTTTTTATCTTATAATCTTATAAGTAGGTATAAGTATACCGTATTTTAATATTAGATTAATGTAATAATTTCTAGTATGAGGAAAACTTTGTACTGCAATATCGCTGCGATGTCAAAATGCTTCTGAGTGACACAGCAATAGTGACACGTGCTTTTCAACGTTTTTTGTCTCGACACACGGAAAGCTTATTTTTCGAATACTTTGCAACAAATCAACTGCCCTGTTTGCAACGAAGTAATCGTCAAAGAAACATGGACAGTCTCATTCACTGCGAGCTGATCCGAACGATGTAAGTTAGGCGATAACAGGAAGAATAAGACGAATTGTTTTCTAGTTGATTCTCTGAGGTTTGGCACCGAAGAGAATCATCGGTGCTGTCATCAATCGGTCAAATTAGAGAAAAGTACAGCAAAGGGAAAAACACGAATATGAATATGGCGCAGATTGCAGATTGATCTTCACTCAATACAAATGTACATACGCCAGATTATAAGAGAAAATGGTGATTAAAGAATAACTGCCAAGTATGATGAGGAGTTTAAAGGTACAAAGTGCTACAATCGTACAAAATTGGATGGCTGCTACAGATGGTTATCACGCGTCGTGCTGAACGGTGTTAACGGCCCTAGCGAACATGCTGGGACACACCGTCGAGTAGTGCTCGATGGGCTACTTACACCCGTGTGGCGCATATGCTCGGGCACTGTCACACACGTGTAGCATACAATGGTACCACACGTGTAGCTCACGATGGGTACACCCGTGCCAGCTACATGATGGGCAGTGACTCTACTCAGGTCAAATCCATTTACTTTCTTTTAACAGCTTTGAAGTGTCGTTCTGAAGAGCTTATGAGTGAAACCAATGACGGATACGCGTCGAGAGCTTTTGAAAATGCATAAATAACAGCGTCAAATAAAAGTATGAAGATGGTCATAAGCGACTCCTTTCATATGTGTTTCTTTAGTGTTATAGCGGATCTATAGCTGGTTGCATATAATTCATACTTCGTCTCGTATCCATGATGCACTCAGTTCCGAGAACATTTTGCATAAACCAAGCCGCGATTATTTCGTTCGCCCTTAGATTTCCAATTATTTCGGAAACATAGCATCGCCATGCTTTATGATCTAACATAGGTCCCAATGGTAATACTACGACCGTCAGGTAAGGTTCATTCACTCTTTGCACTTTTCTGAAGGTTCTACCAACTCAATCAGGCTTTTAGCTGATTTCAAAAGGAAAGGAAACTATTTTTCAATGTAGTTGGAATTACAGGGTTGCCAGATTGGAGGATTGAATGCGGATTTGGCTAGTTATAAAGGAGAACAAGTTGCAGTAATTGCCCAAACTGGCAACACTGTCTTAAGGGGTACAGGATTGCCAACTGACCGAAATAATGCATGATGGGCACTCATGACGGGAGCTACACATCAGGGATGAATACTGATCACGGTGGTAACCTCCAGACAAGCACAAACAACAAAAACCAAATCTGGCTGTACTTATAACATAAAATATACTAAAACTTTAACATTTATATGTATAAAACTAACATTTAAGGTTTTAAAAATACTCTTTAAATAATTTAAGATAATAGAGTTAAAAATAAAAGTGTAAATTCTATAAATATAAGTGGAAAAAAAGGTTGATTAAGTCATGGAATTTGGATAAAAATGGAAGGATGATGTTGGCACTAGATAAGTCGAGAAAAAATAACGAATCGCCCCCAGAGTTTATCACAAGATTTACAAATAAAAATGGGGTTTGGTCACATTCTTCCTAATTCCATCACAAAGAAAGGAAGACAAGAATTTCTTTGATCCTGTATACCTTTGGAGTTTAATTTTCTTTGAGTGTCGAAGGGACGGTCGCACGCTGGTCTTCCATGCGACCTGATTGAAGGCGCATTATTAACGAAAAGAAATCCTCGTCTGGAACTGTAGGGCCTGAAAAATAGAATAGAAATTACAGGGTTGCCCAAAAACATGTCTTTAATTTTTTTTTTTTGTGAGTGTGTTTAAAACACGTTTTTTGTGTTTAAAACAGGGTTTTTAAAACAAGTTTTTGTTGTTTAAAACAGTTTTGTGTGTGTTTAAAACAGGGTTTATTGGTGTAAAACAGGTTTTTGGTGTTTAAAACAGGTTTATGTGAGGTTAAAACAGGTTTTTGTGTTTAAAACAGGGTTTTTTGTGTTTATTAAAACAATAGGTTTTTTGTGATTATTAAAATTAAAAAAACAGGTTTTTTTGTGTTTATTAAAAAAACAGGTTTTTTGTGTTTTTTTTTTTTTTTAAAAAAAAGGTTTTTTTTGTGTTTAAAAAAAAAGGGGGTTTTGTGTTTAAAACAGGGTTTTTTGGTGTTTAAAACAGGTGATTTTTGGTGTTTAAAACAAGTTTTTTGGTGTTTAAAACAGGTTTTTGTGTATTTCAAACCGGGTTTTTGTGTTTAAAAAAGGGTTTTTTGGTGTTTAAAACAGGTGATTTTTGGTGTTTAAAACAGGTGATTTTTGGTGTTTTAAACGAGGTTTTTGGTGCTTAAAACAGGGTTTTTGGCGTTTAAAACAGGTTTTTGGTGTTTAAAACAGGATTTTTGGTGTTTAAAACAGAATTTTTGGCGTTTAAAACAGTGTTTTTGATGTTTAAAACAGGGTTTGGTGTGTTTAAAACAAGAGCTTTTGGTGTTTAAAACAAGTTTTTAGGTGTTTAAATAAGTTTTTGGCGAACGTTCTATCGTTTTGATTGCCATGGCCGCCGCGCCGGGGGCAGAGCCGTCATCTGAGGACTCCTTTCCTATCTCCTACCCTTAGCAACGGGACCTAATGATCACATTCCAGCCATTCGAACAACTGGGGACTCATTTTATTGCAGCGGGCATTAAAATCACCTTTTTCTTCTAATCAACGTGCTCATATATATCGCGACCCTCCTCCACAAATTGAGGATGAACCTGTCATGTGGGCATCGAAATTAGCACTTTTTTAAAATATTTTTAAAATCTAAGAAATACATATTTATTTAGGGATGAACGTTCGTTGTTCGAATTGACTTATTTACATTTTTTCTTCGCCGTTTTTTAACCAAAACTGCTGAATGAACGGTCCGATTGACGGGAAACTGTATAATTTAGACCATTCATTGTGTCGATTGTGGTCGATTTTCTTTTTGTACTTACACATAAATGTCGCGTTTTATAACTTGGGTATGAACGGGTTCTTTGGGACATGAATTGCATGGTGTTGAATGGGTTTTTCGCATATTTAAATTTTTTATTTTGTTCGGGGCGTCGGGTGCGTGTTTTTTACAAAATTGGAGATGACAACGAGTCCATTGCGATAATTGGTAAGACACTTGTGTCGAATGCGATCCGATTTTCCTTCTTATACAATAGCGAAACAATCTTCGATTTATAACGTTGCGGGATGAACGTTCCATTGGGCCATGAATTAGCTCATTGTGCTGAATG